>JPYR01000180.1:0-18682 GCA_000775305.1 Belgica antarctica
CTGCATTTACGTTGCACCACTACTCTACCGCCTTATGGACAGCTAGAGCTACGTGTATTCATTTAATAGCACTTTTAAACCGGCTAAATTAATTAAATTTTTCTTTCGCGATTTTTTCCGACTTATCGCGAAGGCCGTTCAAACGAGACTCGTTGATCGAGTTTCGTGAGTAGACAAACATTGGTGATTATTTTTCTTGTCCCATTTGTGTCGTATGAAAAACATTCCATCGATCCATCCTTTCCCACCGCGTCTCCCCTTGCGGCAGGTGAGGCTGCAAACAAAACAAAATCAAAAATCCCACGCGGTGTATTTGTGAGTGGCTCGAAGCTGATTTATTTTTCTTCTAATGCTTCGTTTGTGAGTGTGTCATATTGTTGGCGCATTTTTGCGCGCTCGAATCGTCGCCATTTCAGGGAATTTTGCTCAAATATTTGCTTTCACAATCGAATGCACTCAACCAAATTGATTGAAATTGATTCAAGGTAGGAGACTCGATGATGATGAAAAGAGGATTTTCCATTTCAAAGCATTCCCAACTCCGAAGTGAGCGGGCGGCGGTGAAGCCGGTGCTTAGGCTCACGCATGCATGGCAGTTTTTATGGGACGACTTCCACTATTTCAATCGTCATCGAGCATGAAAATTTTGAGATGGTGCGGGGGAAACACGAGCGGCAGTTGTGTTCGCGTGTGCATCAAATCTAAGCAGGCAAGATTTTTGTGAGGTGCGATGAGATGTGACCAGGAACATCTTATTTGTCTCGACGCTGAAAGTTTTGTTCATTTCCAGTCGTTTTATTTGATATTCGTCAAGTATTAGAGTCTTCACTGCTGGCAACTACAAGCTTTTTGCAATAAATCTGATATAAGTTGTCTACAACCACTTTGTCTACCTCCAACGATGTTCCTGGCCGTGAACATTATGTTCTATTTGTTTTATGAAGCGCCCAAACGGTTTTTATGCCTTTTTCTTTGACTATTGTTGTGCGATCTCATAGACATCGCTGTTTGTCGGCTTTGGTAACATGTCCCATACATCATGCGGTCATTTTTTTGCCTCCCTCGTTTTCGGTGTATGTTTTGCGTGTGTATTTTTATGATGTTTCATGATTTATGTTCTCTCTCGTATTAAATGGATTTTGTCTATTTGGTTTTTCTCGCTCTCTGGTGTTTTAACGTTAAATTTTTTCTCGCCTCAAACCGGCATCATCATCGTCGAACATAAAAACGCATCGTTCATAGCCTGCTCTACGGATGTGGGCCTCGAATACACCAGCATTCCACCGTCAGCATTCAGATTTCGCGCTTCACTTTTATGAGTCGCAATTTTTTGTGAGCTTTTTGTCCCCGTTTTCGTTAAGAGCTTCGTGTTGATGATGTTCTTCACAGGATGGCGCAATTGCACAATATTGGCATAATTTATTTTAATGAACATCATACACTTTTATATCTGAAAAAGCGTTGATTGCTGTGCTTCTCAGTATCTTATCTGGGAATGCACTTTTCATGAGTGTGAACGTCCCTGCGATTCCAACTTTTTGATGAGCATCGCGATACGTGATACATCAGATCTCAAATTTTTCGCCATTTGAGAGTGTTTTGGGTTCGTTATGGCGTTTTGTTATCATTTGTGTTATCTTCGTTCCCTTTTTGCGTCGTGACAATAGAAAAGGCTTTTTTAGAATCAGTTTGGGGATTTATAACCGTCTCGATGTCCTTTTTTTTGTTGACTTTCTTTGTCATGTTTTAATGCTTGTTCCAAGAGCTGCAGACTGATGGAGGGTTTGTTAACCTTAAAATGATGGGTCATAACCTCAAAAGATGACAGATAGCCTTGAAAAGTATGCTTGAGCTTAAAGAATTTGATTATGAACGTCATAACCTCAAATTTATCAATTCAAACGACTTTTTGAGCGAGTCTAAACGATGCTTTCATTAAAAAAATCTCGAGTGCCTATCCCGCGGGTCTCCTTTATCCGCTTTTGTCCCACATTGTCATCCAGAAACGCTACACACTCTGTTCGGATTGATTTCCCTTCGATTCGTGTGGATTCACAATCCGCCGCCAAACACGCATCAGCTTTATTACTGCTTTTTGCCAAAGCGTAAACGTCCGTTTATAGATGTTTTGGCAATAACGTGTAATTTTTTACGGCCCTCGAGAATGGAATCTGAGAGTGTTGCTTTTGCAGACTCAAAACACATTATCGTCAAAGTTACTTGAATGGAAGAGTGAAAACAATCGAAATTGAAAACTGTGCTTCAAGTGAAACAGTCTTTGGCAAAGTGGATTTTGTGGTGCGAGCGCTTTCAGCGTATGCATGTCGAGTCACTGGATTTACATTCCAAATTCCTGAAAAAACGTTGCGCAACGTTCGAAGCCAGCGATTTTTTTCTCTAACTCTAGTTTGTGACTTTTGTTACAATGAATGAATTTTACTCGAGTTGGTTTACAGTGTTGGCGCTGCTTCGAGAGATGCAGCGAACAACCGCGCTCTAGGGGCAAAATGTTCCATTAAACAAAACTTTTTATCGAGTTTCAGCTTTTTTATTGCTTGTGCAATTGCAATTACGAATAAAGGCTCGTAGATTCATTTCATGAACTGCGATACGTGCACTTTGGTGTGGAGAGCGTAGCGGCAAAGGTTGATATGGGTACACCGCTGGAATTGTAAAATTCGAAACTATCGAGTGGTAGAGACGAGAAATGAAGTCGTGGTGTGCAATTTAGTGTCGAAATTTCGTAATGAAATGTTTTGGGAGATGAGATCAAGGTCTGGGGCGAGATTGGCGAACGTTACTCCTAAAGCAGTGACGCTTTTAAGTTGTTCGGTAACATTCGTTATTTGATTTCCTGAACTAAAACTTTAATTTCCGACTTTCCGTTCCTTTACCCTAGCTTCGGCAGACAAAGTTTCTTTTTGTTTCCACTCACGACTTCTCGGTGTCTCTCGCCAGCATCGCTTGTATGCCGATTTTTTCACATCTCTCACTATATATCGATTCGCTTGCAAACGAAATAAAGGTAAATATTTTTCGGAATGAAGCTCCGAAATGCGGTTAACCTTGGCGAGTTTGTTTTACAACGTTAGCCGTTTGATTTTTACTACATACCGCGAGCGGTTTCTAGGTTTCGGAATTGAAAAATTGCTTGTTTTGATGTCTTTTCAGAGTTTTCTTCTTCGGCTTATACTTATTGAAAATTGATGTCTATTCACTTGATTGATTCGTTTCCACACCAGAAAAAAGTTTGTTTGAGAGGGCTTCTTTCATAAAATCGGAAACATTGAGACGCGAGAAAGGAAAGTGAGTGCGGTGCTTAAACGAGCCAGAAATTCTTCGCGTCTCATTACCCAATAATGCTGTTTCTTTCAGTTTTTTAACACCGTTGAAAGGGGTTTGTACGAGAGAAGTGTCACGTTTGATATTGAATTTTTCGGTTAATTCTGGAATTCTACTGTAAGGTGATTGCACTTATGTTGGCGTGCCTGCGTCTGATTTTTAGTCTGATAAAGTGTGAATACTCCTGAACTTAAACGTTAGTCAAATGTGAATGTGGCTTAATTTGTATTTATAACGTTATGTGAAAGCACCTTGACTTATATCCAATTAATGTGTGAATGCACCCGAACTCATTAAGTGATCATAAAATCAACTGTGTATGCATCTGAACTTGTTAAAACTACATAAAATAGAAGTGCACCCAAAAAAGAAGCGACAAACTCTGCCAATTAACATGTTAATGCACCTCAATATTTTAATTTAAACCTCCCCCAAGTCCACCTGTTACGTTCACGACCTCACCCCTAAAGCGTTTTACTTCGTTCACTTTAATCATTACGCGAGGTAATATTTTGAATTCCTTTTTATGATATTTTTCATCCATTTAACAGTTTTTTACTTCGCCGATAATTTTCTGAACGCTATTATTCCACAGCCATGACCCTCGCGCGCCCAAAATTGGATTGAAATTCAATAATAAAAATGAAAAAAGCAGCAAACATAAACGACTTAATCATGGGCTCAATTCATAACCGAGAATTTTTGATGTATTTATTTATTTACGATCTTCATCACGGACAGTTCAATTCGATTCATACAATTTATTTCCATTCTCCAGTGGACGCATCAACAACGTCGTTTTCAGATGATTTCACTCACAATGGTCAAATCTAATGATCTGTCTCGAACAGTTTTTGTGTGTTATACATTTCAAAGCGGGTTCTTGTTTCGGAAAATCATCGCTCAAATGAAGCGATTTATTTTGTGGACGAGGTGAAGGTGAAGAAGACGCGGTGATACAAAATGAATCGCTTTAGAACATTAGCGTCCATTGAATAAGTTATGGCAATAACGTTTTAATTTATATTTTCTCAACTCTCAGGGCCAGTGTGGGAACAAACGCTCGTTGAAAATGTTAATTTCACGGTAAAAGTCAAGACCAGAAAAGGAAACGGCCGACCTGAGAGTGAACGCGACAAATGATGATAAATAAACATCGCAAATGATAATTTTTTATGCTTCTAAGCAATCTGCTGTTTATGAAATCAAATAACGAGCTTGTCTCGTTTGCCATTTTTATAGCTTCTGCTGAAAATTTAATTATAATTTCATTAAGCGTTCATTTATTCTTGTTTCCACGGGTTTGTGGGGACCATACCCAAGAGTGTCGTTTGTTAAACTCAAACACTAGTAAACGCCGGCCAGCTTGCACAAATTACGTGTCAGCAAAGAACGGCAAATTGTATTTGTGATTAAAACTTGTTTTCTGCTGGAACAAATCGCTGCTTGTTGCAATGTTTGTCGAGAGGTGTGCGGTGATTTTGTCACTTGGAAGCTTTGACAGTTGTACACCTTTCTGTACTAGAAACTAAGCTTTTTTAGGGATTCCCAACTTAGATCTAAAGTTTTTGATGAAATTTGAAGTAAGAACATTAAGTTCAATGTCTGGGTTTCAATTTGTATGGTTTTTAACTCTTACAAAGCTGATAACTCCCCAGCAAAGGCTGAACAACCCAAAAAGATGTTAGATAACGTCACCTACGTACACAGCCCTTCTAATACTTAGAATTTATTATTTGGCTGCTATTTTTTACCATTTTCTTGCAAAATAATATTTCAAACAAGCATTAGCTTCGAGCTGCTTGCTGTCCCATGCTTTGATTGCGTGTCTTTTGTTTCTAGATTTTTTGCTGCTGCTGCCCCGTTTCATTCTGCCGTTCTTTTTCTTTGCTAAGCTTTTGTGTCAAAAGGTGTGTCTTAGACAAGGTTCCAGATTAATAAGCGCTTTTCTAATCGGCTTTCTTTGCTATAAAGGCACAATTTCAGCATTTTGACTTCTTCTTGTTAGAGTCTTACAATTCAATTGTGTAATTTGGCTTGTTTATTTTCGCTTTTCTAGTTTCTTCATCGCCGTCGTTTAAAGACCCAGCTTCACAGTACACGTGAAAGAATGAAGCCGTTACTTTCAAAAGAAGTAGATGAGAAGCAGATAAATAATTACATTATTAATATGTAGTGAATTTAAACGACGGCGACTGATTAAACGTCTCGAATAGCAATAGCAGCGGCTGATTGTGGCGATTTCGATAAATGTTTACCTCCGGTGAAGGAAAAAACTCGTTACGAGAGGTTTCAGGTCTAATTAAATGTAAAGCTGAACGCATCGGACTGTGCTTCGTCGTCGCAACCGTTCGAACTGATTATATGTAACAATTAAGATGACACTGACAATGGGCGAATGAGAAGGAAAAGGTACTTACAGTTGACGCTAAGTGTAACGGTGGTTTCATATTTTTCTCCGTCCTTCATGGCACGATTAAACACGACGCACTTGTATTTTGCGCCGTCGTCGTCTTTGGTCGGCGTGATGGTCAGTGTGCTTGTCGTCTGATGATCCTTTGAGCCACCACGATTTACGATGGCCTGCAGAGGTGCTGGGCTTCCGTCACGATACCATCTGTTAAAATTGAATGTGACAGGGCGTGACGTTAATTTGCGGGTCGGGTCTCGTGGGGAAAATTTCTCGGGGAAGAAAATTGAAAAAGTTACTTACGTGATTGTTGGATCGGGTGATCCACCGACGCTGCTGCACGTCAATTCTTGTTTCTTCTCTTCCGTTGCCACGACGACACTACCTGGAGCCACAAGTGGCGGCTGGGGCGGTGTCAGAATTGTCAAGTTATAATACTGCTGATGAACATCGTCACCGGTTCCCTGTGCTTTGATGCGACACTCGAAGCGACCGTTGTCGCGGGCGTACGATGCATTGGTGATGCGCAAATCGTAGATTCCCTTGTCGGGTCGATAATCAACTCTGTGAATGGGCAAAATGGAATGTCAATTAGACTCACTTGAACAACTTTCACAAATGTTTTATTATTTTTGACGAAATGCTCAAGAGTCTTTGGGCCTGGAATGTTAATTGACGCTAATTATCTCATTACGGAAATTGTTTTGCTAAAAAAGAAACACAGTTCCGTCTCTGCGCACCCAATTCTCCAGCATCAAACTGAGATAAAAATCTCGTTTGGATTATGAAATTTTAAATACCGGAGCGTCGTTTCGGTGAAAACAAGCGAGAAAATTACAGCCGAGACAGTCAGTGTTAGTGGAAGAATGTTTCTCGAAGCGGAGAATCATCAAAAATTATTGAATTAAAAGTGGTTGAAGTCATTAGAATAATGACATTGCCTATTGCCGTAATTGGCATGGCTGAGGCGATCTGTTCAACGAGAGATTCTCTTTCGTAATGTCTCGTAATTATGAAGCTCGTTACATGGCGCGCCAAGCATTTAGAAGGAAATCCGGGGGACACAGCATACCTTTTGAGGTTAGGTTTGGAAAAAGTAGCTTTTTAACGTTATTTATATAATATTTTGAGGTTATACAAATCCAAATCTTGAACAACTCGACTAAAACAATTATTCAGTCACCCTTCATCATCGTTACTTACTTGTAAGTGGAACTCAGAGATTTCTCATCGACGGCTACGTTTTCAAATCGTGGCGAGCTTCGGGCCCAGTAGTAGATGAATCCTCGTTCGGAGTAATCGGGACTAAAACGGCACTGCAGCATGAGATCTTCGCCATCGCGTGTGTCGATCGATGTGTCGTCACCGTTGGCGGTCGTTACTATTACTAGAACTGCAAAGAAAAGAGATAAAAGCGTGAAATTAGTTTCGAGTTTCAATTTCGTTTCGTTTGTTTTTGATTGTCGAGATATTGTCGTAAAAAGCGCCAGCTCACATAAAGATATTTAAAGCAGAGCGCATGAAAAAAATCGCTTCTTGCATAAACTTTTTCTCACACAAAATGTTTGCTTCTCTTTGTTGGCTATAACAATTGAATCAAGTTTCAGCTTAATGTCTTAAGAAATCTCGTGTAAGTTCAGTTGAGTGAGTGAGAAGGAACCACGCGGCCCGGCCATAACAATGTACAGACTAATTAATACCGAATTATGTGCTACACGATAACAAAGAGAATCAAAATAATGAAGCAATACGAAGAAAAGAAATGAAATCATAAACGTTTCAGTTCTCAGGATAAATTAATATTTTGCGCAAGTTTTTTGTTAGCGGTTTGTTTAAACATGAAGTTAAGTTGTATTTGAATACAGTATGGATGGAGCTAAGTGCTGCTTTTAAGTGCATGGAAAATAAAAGTGAAGCATTGCTGCAGTTCCAGGAAGTTCTTTCGTTAAAGAAATGCATAAGTTTTAAGAAAGTGTAACGCTCTTCATGGTTTTGCAGTCGTGTTATAAGCTGTGCATCACCTGATTTAAATTTGTTTTCCTAGGAAGCAGCGTTTCAATGACATCATTAGTGATTAATGTTACGCTTTGAATGTGAATCACAAACAGGTGAACTTTTTAATTAAGCTCTTAAGCTGATTGAACCAAAATTTGCGCAAGTTTTTGTATTTTTGCTGCTATTCAGTCTCGGTTGAAGTTTACAAGCGCAGAAATAAAAACATTTTTAATTCAGAAAATGTTTGTTAATTTCATTTCATTACAGTAATTACTTGCGCGTCAACTGAGCTTTTCAACTGGGGGGGTTTTTGGGGGGAAGAAAATTCATTTCATAATGGCTCCATGTCGCGTAAAAACAGCGAAACGCTGAAGCATAATTATTTTTATTTTTTTGCTGTCAACTTTCATGAACGTTATTATGTTAAATAGTGGAAAAGACTCTAACCCTCCCCCGCTTGACTTCATCCCGCAACTCGCGGAAAAACAAGTGGAAATGCAACTGTTGCAAAATGTGCAGCGACGGGAAAAATCGTTCGAAGAACTTTTTTCAATTCCACTAATTGCTTCATACTTCAGCGATTTGACCTGCAGCAGTTCTGGTAGCAGAGAAACGATCTGGGACAAATGGCACACGAAAGCAGTGAACAGGAAGCCGGGAAAATCGGCAATAATAAGGAAATTTGCCGTTCATCAGCAAGCATTTTCTTCCCCATCTCCGCCTTCCTCTCATTTGTGCTGCTGCCTGACATCCATTAAAGAAATTAGGCGAACAAATTTATGCACAATTTTACCATAAATCAAGAATGACACTTGTTTCGCCATTTCGGAAAAGCGAACAGTTTCGCAATCTTCGTGAAGTTTACCGCGAAAACAAGCAACAGCAGAACAAGAAGTGGAAGAAGAAGCTTTTACTTATAGCAATTGGATAATCTTTTTTAATAAAACTAAATTATCGCACAAGAAATAGTGTGCTGAAGGCGAACATAAAAAATCAAGCCACCCACGCTAAACCTATTTTTTCTTTTGCTGGTGATTCCTTCCCCATTTAATTCAATTTCTCGTCTCTTTTTTTATTTTGCATTTCTTTTCTTCGCCAAAGAGAAGCACAGAATGAAATTCTTTTAGCAAATTGTAGTGCTCGTTTACAGTCATTACAAATGATGGAATTCCATTTGGAGCACAATTTCACTGCCTTTGCTGGTAATTCTTTGAAAGGAGTTTGTTCCTGTTAGGGGAAAGATTGCTGGTTATGTAACAAGGTGTTGTCTTGTAGAATTTACTATTTGATGATGTTTGTTTCGTTCTCATTAGATTCATGTAGGGTTTGCAAAACTCCATTAAGGATTTGAATTAGGACAAATATTTCTTATAAGTCATGTCTAGGAGATACTAAATTCTCATAAGAATTTATTGTAAATTCAAATTTCTTGTAAGAATTTTCTAATTATTGTTGGTTTCAACCCAACAACCCTAAGGAAACCTCTAAGTTCAAGAGCGATGTTGGCGAGTTGTGAAAAGTTCAAGCAGTCATTAGCGGGTAAACTTTTGCTAGAAACGAGAAGAAATACAATTTATGGTGTAATTTACAGCAAAATAAACTTTTCTGCACATACATCTCAAGCCATCTGTAATTTCACCACACAAAACAAGAACTAAATTATGTTACATTATGGGCACAGTAATGCTGGTGGCTTAATAAATTAAATTGTTGCACAGAGATTTTTTTCTCTTCGAGTTCTTTCTATTTTCGTTGCTTCACGATAAATTACGCTTTCAGCCTTCGTCGTTCTCTCTACCCAGACATTTTTGTTGTGTGGAAGCAAATTTTGATGGAGATTGAAATGAAATTTCCATGAAACTCTGTTTCACAAGCAAGGATTCCTATTTTCCACTTCTCGTTATTCTTTTTGGTTTATTAATTTTGTTGTTAGTTGCAGGCACAAAAGCTTTGACGAAATGTAAACGAAATTTGTAGCTTGCAACTGGCGAGCTCATGAATTTTTCAGCAAAATCAAAAAAAACCCCGAATTTCATTGTCGACTCACAAAAATAGTAAATTTCCTTGATTATGCAAACGCTTGGCTGCAATACCTTCGAAGTTGAACATGTCGTGAATTATTCGGTTATGGAGTCATGTTTATGTACATAAAATAGAAATATTTCATTCGATATTGTGGACGGGACATGGGTTGGGATATAGACGTTGAAGTAGCAGCTATAAATGTGCACACAATCCGGAAATTTATAGCTACAGTGTGATTAATGTGATTATAATCTCAGTTTCTATATTACAACTTTGAAGTTTTGTGAAAAATTTACTTGAAAACTGTGAAATAAAATTTTCAAACCTTAAAAACAAAGTTCCTTTGGTCGTAACACAGCCACAACCCGAAACTATGCTTCGAACGTAAAAACGAGCCGAGTAAGTGAAGCCCAAACCTAATCAATATCACTTGATGGATGGGAAAGAATCGGATTTAAGCATTCGACGATATGAGAAAAATGCCAAATTAGGGAAGCTCAAAATGCTATGAGAAAGGGTCTCGGAGTGAAGTGGCTTCGGGGCTCATATATTTATAGATCGTACGTGAATTCGTGAGGCATTCTGTTGCTTGTGATGGCAGGTTCATAAAAGTTATATAGGCTTTGTCCCCGGCCACTGCCAGCTTGACTTTTTCTATTCAACCCCGAGTAAAGCCTTCCAATAAGTATAATAGGCAGCCTCTGGCATCATTCAATGCATGCATAATAATTCATTCCCAGAGTTTTCATCAGAAACGGACTCCGAGAAGAATGAAAGTATTGACTTTCTGCCTGCCTGCTCTGAAAATAATCCTCGACACGACCAATAACCGTTTGTCAGAAGTGAAATTGCTTTTTTCCACTTCAGCAGTATCGCGTTCAATTATTAAAAAAATAAATTGAAATACTCTTGGCGTCGTTGGGTGGCCGTGGGGTTGAAATAGGAGCCGTTTTAAGCGCCTTAAAGGGTTGTGTTTAAACATGCTGGGGAATCCTTTGTACACTCTCAATGGATTCATATTTAAATGGATTACAAACAGTGTTTGGCGTGAATCGCACGACCATCGATTGCGAAAGAAAAAACTTTTCTGTTTGTTGAACGTATTTACTTAAACTCAGAGATAAGGTTTTAGCTAGATACGAAGCTTCTTGATTGAGAACTCCTCTTGATTGGAGAACATGAACTGTTTTTTTCAAGCAGGTTGAACTGTTTATGCTTAAAGCTTCAGTAAAACTTTCAGTGTCTACCTAACAAAGTATTTACTGCATCGAGTTAATGTTTACGTTATTCTGCTACTTTCTCTATTCCGAGCATTACCCAAGCACTGTTGTAATGCAAACATATCCAATCAATGCCCGCAAACATTTAATTTTATTTACTAGGCAGCTTGCAAGCGCTGCTGCCGGGGCAGTGAAATCGATGGCGGTGAAGCAAATAAAAATTCAATTTTAAACAACTCTTTTGTGCTTGTGCAATGCGCGATTTATGTCTGGGATTCGTTTTTACACAACTTTTTCTGGTGTTTATGGAAATCCATACCCAATTGTCGAATCCAAATTACGACTCATCGAGGTGCGGTTGATACTCGCGTGAATTGCCAGAAATTTCTTTCTGAATCTCATCGAATGCGATCGCGTTTCGTGAAATGATTTCGATTCTGTTGTGATGCTTAACGACTCATATCCGCTCATTAATGATCGGGTCGAGAGTGACCCGAAAGTGTTTATGGTCGTCTAATAGACACGGAATGGAACAATTTTACAACACAACAAAAGGAAATGGCAAGATGAGATGAAAGAAAAGGTTTTTTCTCAAAGCCCCGGACTGAAATTTAATTTCCTCTGATGCGCCGTCGTCGTCATCATCGCCGGATTAATTCAATTTCAATTTTCGTTGATGATTTGGCTCCTTTCTGTTTCACATAATTAAAGGTTGAATAGAAGCGCTAAGCTTCCTGATGCTTTCGTAATCCTGATTATGTCCTTGTTATTATAGGCGCTTGGCGAACATCAAACACATTAGAGGCCAACTCGGGGCTTAATGATCAAATATTGTTTCGGGCGCTGACAAGCGAGAGAGACTTTCAAACTTCCCGCTCCAATCGGCACCGAAAACGGGTTGAACAACATTGTGATAGATCAACACTATCTGAACTTAGCTTAGGGCAACAATTTTTCGAAACAAGTGGAACACTCGCCATTAGTTGATTAAATTTGTCGTGTCCCCGGGCTATCGAGAGAAAGCATTGAAAGACACAACACGGCACCATTTTTGATTGAAAACAGAACCGAAATTCCCCCAGTTAGCGAGTGTCTCTGGTAATTGTAGTGTAATTTCGTGAAATTTTATCCTTTAATATATTCCCAACCAGTATAATCATTTCCGTCAATTAATTTCAACATTTCAGCATCACAATGGTTACAGCGAACAGTGAACGTGAGGTTAAATAAGGATGTTCCACCGCTATTATCGTTTACGCTCGATTTTTCTGGTGTTCTGCATTCAAATGCTCCATTGTCCTTGGTGGCTTTTTTTTTGTCACCGCTTTTGCTTTTGTAAGTGAAATGTGTGTAATTAGAGGACTCTTTGTTGTTCCCTTACAATTCACCCTTTCACGAGCGTCGAAACTCTTGCCGTCCATTAAACATTTCTTTTCCAACGCCTTTTCAGACCAACCTGGCAAGTGTCGCAGTCTCCATTCATCTTTGACGTGTGTACGCTATTTTTGCTGGTGAAAAGATGTTTTTTTTTCTAGTTTTGAATGTCAATTGAAGCTAGAGGCAACAAGGCTTTTATGTCAAACTTCAAACCATAGAAGAAGTGAAGTTTCAACTGAAACTGTTTAAGAAGCTTATTTAGAAAGGTAAACAGGCTGAGAAGTTCAAAATTTGACTGCGCTAGTTTAAACTGGTTCTAATCCCTTAATTCTTCAGTTAAGTTCAAGCTTTCAATTCATATCGTTTTTACACTTTGTGCAAGAAATCTGAACCGCTTTTATTTCCCCTTAAGATCAATCAACTTTGAACTACTTCCAAATCTCTCCTAAACAAACTTTCCTTTGCTGACTTCCACAAGAATGCTTGTCACCCCAGGAATTGGAATGATTACGATGACTTTTCTTCTCCGCTTTTTGATCTTTCTCTTATTTTGTAAACGCTATAGCTGAAAATTATGGCAATTGATGGCAACAGAGAATAGAAACATCAAAACTTTCTGTCATTAGTAAAGTTTTTTCTTCTTCTGCTTTTCTTCGTCTTGTAGACGCTTCAACGAAGTTGTTTTTTTGTTCATTCATTTTTCCTTCTTTATTGCTTGTAATTTGGACTGCGACTTTGACTTTGAGTAGTTCTCATTTCTATTCACCGGGTGACTACTTTAATTGGCTTTGTTAGCGAATTGCGGAGCAATTTTGCTGTTGAAAAGTAAGCGGCAATGAATAGAGTCTACGGAACCAATCAACATTTCATGGAGTTGAAGTCAAGTTTATGATTGTTTACGAAAGTAGAGCGCGACTGATGGTCACCCAAAAGTCATTCCTACTCCCGAAATCTCTCTCGTTACATAATCGCAGTAGTCACTCCAGGAAAGGTTTTCAAGTTTTCTCGTTATTTCAGAACATTTTTGGTCTTCAGTTCAGAATCATCACTTCATGTCATTAAAAAACGAAATAAGTTTGAAAACTTTTATGAATGAATTAAAGTGAAGAACGAAGAGAGTCACTAAAAGTGAGTTTTTAAGGAAACTTGTGCAACATCTGGGAACGAACATCATTATCATCATCTAGAACAGCAGAAACGCTAGGCAGTTAGAACCTTTCGCATGTAATCCACCGTACACTACACTGCAATTATCCTTGCTGCAGCTTTTTCAACCAAATTTCAAGCACTTTTTATGAGTTCGCGAACATTTTAAGTGCAGGTATTCATCACCCAACAATAAACTTTTTGAATTGAAGTTTCGCAATCGCACATCATATGTTTGAAACTCTTGATTGTGGTGGAGTTGAAAAAGCCACAGTTTCATCCCGAAAAACTGAATTACTCAGCAATCATGGAGCACAAAAAGGTTTCAAGTTCTGATCACGCAACTTGCATTCGCGAATTCGCGCCATTCTTCACTCGTTCGCCATTCTTCTCCAAATAAAATGCAATTATCGTGCAAAGTTCAACATGCGATGCACCACAAAAGAGTCTAAATTGCAGATTGCTGCAGAAATTTCAGAGAAGAATGAAATTAAATATCTCACTCGAAAAGGAAGAAAGATTTCAAAGAAAAAAACGAAAAGCGTCTTTAATTTGAGCGCAAAATTCTGCTTTAATGCGCTTTATGGCAAATGCGGAGAAGACTTCAATAATTATTTCAAATTACACATTTGTTTATCGTTCGCCTTGTTGCGAGATCAATCCCGAGAAAAATCTAATTTTGAAGTTTAAAAAAATTGGTTTCTGAGAAATCATGTGTTCGGTTTGGATATTGGGATAGTCAGGAACATCTTTAAGAATAGATTTGAAATGAAGTTTAGAATTTTTCGATGTTTTGTTGGTATTGAGAGGTTGAAAACAGCTGCGAAATGAGTTTTGTCGTTGCATGAACATCTTTGTAGCTAGACATGCTGTAAAAATTAAACTTTTTAACCAAAAATCCCAAAATCTAGTAAAAATAAAATCAAAATATTTAATATTAACATTAAAACCACTTTATAAGCCTTCAATTTTTCAGAAACTTGTTCCCAGCTGCAATGTCTTGCACTGCAGATGTTCCTACCCACGACGAAACAAAAAACCGCCGACATGAAGACTTCAGGTCATGTTTTAAGAAATAAATCTTATAATTAGATCTCTTCGATGGCAAACAAGCTTCTCATTAAGCCCGAAAGACTGCTCAACCGAAATGCAACAAGCAGAGTGAAACAGTCTCAAGTTTCCAAGGTCGGAAATTTGTCATGTTCTCGCAGTCAAATAAAATAAAATACAAATTTCAAGAGATCGAGTAAAGGCCTTCGAGTCAACACATGGTGACATGGTGTAAGGTTAATTCGACACCATTTGTTGCCGAGAAAGAAATACATTTAAATTCGATAGACATTTCGAGCCGAAATCGAGTCAATTTCGTGTCGTAATTGGAAACAAACCGAGCCCATTGTTTGCTGGCGCGCAATGCAATCAAGGTCCAATCTTTTACTTCTCCGATACATAAAGGCAGGCCGGGGAGAGAGAAAAGTTTCATTACACTGGATATGTGCGTGATTTTGACGAATTAAAATTAATAACCTTAATCTCGGACGTAAACCCAAAGCAACGTGAAAAGCACTACAGATAATCCTTTGCCGTGGACTCTTTGAGTTTCCTCTGTCATGACATCTTCGGTCTCTCCCATCACTTAAGAGTCATGCGGGTCTTGAGTTTCGATAATTACATTTCCATGTTCGAATCACTTGAAGTGTTCATCCTGCTTTAATGGCTTTTCCAATTCTCTTCGTCTTCGGTTCAAGTGATTGAGATGCGCACATGAAAAGGGAAAACGGCTTGGCCCTCGAAAACATGCTCGTTTTCCCATCGAGCGCTTTATGATTTATTGCAAAAGAATTTATTTTGTAAAGAAAATTTCGCTTCGAGGGTTATTAAAATGACTCGATTGACGTCAAAGCGGATTGTCATTGCTATCTTTTATTAGACTTGTAATGAAAGAGTAATTTCGATCGGTAAAAAGCTTTGAATGGCTGTCAGCTTGTATGGAACAATTGAAAAATGGAACACACATTGAAATGGTAATTTTTTTTTCTTGTATCAAAGTAAATATTCCGCTTAGAAAATGTTTTTAAAATAGTGAATTTCAGTTGTTTTTAACATCTGTGTCATTTTATGCAGTGTTCTGAGTTGGGATTTTGAAAATATTTGTCAAAATTGGAGTATTATTTGAAGTTTTTTACTCTCACTATGTTCCGCACAACAAAGAACAATTAAAAAGTGGATTTACAACAAAATGTTTCAGTTTCCACATGTTTCAAGTTTTATTCTATAATTCTACCACTTCGCAACTGTTCTTGCTATTCAAATGCAGTGCTGGCACATTAAACCGACTGAGTTTTAATCATCGACGAGAGAGAGGTCTGGAAAATCGTCTCGGAGTCCGCCGTGCCTTGTTTAATTGATCTGCAGACACTGGCACATAAATTTGAGCGAGAGTGTAGGAAAAAATCAAATGACTCTGTTGGGATTTTGACAATTACCAGAACTCAAGTCGAGGGCTCTTTGTGACTCATTTATCTGAAGCAAAAGACGCGGCGCTTCGAGTGCGCGCTCTTAATTGTAATATTTATTTTTATTACACTTTTCAAAAATGTGTTTTTTCTCTGCCCTTCATCCTCATAATCGCATCTCGTGCCGGGAGACAATCAAAAGCCGTTCTCAGCATGGCGAATTATCATTCGGCGCGTTTTTTCAACGGCTGGGGTGGATTTATTTAGTCATCAAGTGTTATTAGAGGCATTAGGAGTCGGTGCAATTTTCGGGATTTCACGGTGCACCGAGACGAAATTAAATAAAGTATGGAAAACAGCGAGTGGTAGCTGTGTGGAAATCAACCAGTCAACAGCGCTGCTTCCTTTCGATGACACTTTTGAGGAGGGTTGTGTGTAGAAGAAAAAAGATGGGTTTTAAATGAAAACCAAACACCCTTGGTGTAATAAATTTCAAATCCACTGACAGAGCACGGGAGATTCCCAGCAAAGCAGTTAAAAATTCATTTTCGCATGGAAATCCTTTCGACCCTGTTGACGGAAAAGGGACGTCAGAGTGATTTCTCATTCATAAAAGATGCTCAACTCGCCCCGAAAAAGTAAACGCGACGATGAAAACATAACCGGAGGTCTTTATGCCAGGGAGAATATTAAACGGTGTTGCTTGCTTTAATTAATGGGTTGAGAAGCGAAAGCATGTTTGCGAGATTAAAATCCGATTTGAGCGTAGAAAATTGTGTAATTCCCGTTTTCAGTCTCGTTTTGACGAGGATCTTTCGGTTGGCATTATGGAACGGAGAATGCAACAGTTGTAAATACAATTTTCAGGGATTTTAAAGACTTTAAGAAGAAAATTTGATGGATTTGTCTAAAATGCAACGATTAAGCTTAATCTGGGTTAAGATATTAGAGTTCGCTGAATTCATCAATATTTTACAACAAGAAAACAATGAAATATTCAGAAAAATTGTATTTGACATAGTCAAACTTTATTTTGAGGTTAAAATTCTGATTAAATCTCTGTTCTGAATCATACTTAAGCAAATCTTGAGTCTCAGAATAACTAAAAAACCTTTCACAATTAGGTTAAGACTTCTTTCAAATCGTTGTATTCCACACTGTTGCATTTCACCCAGATTTCTTAATTATGGTTGTTAGTCAAGAAACGTTCCAGTTGCTGTTTGCAGCATAATTTAATTTCCTTCTGAATCTTTCCCCTGCCAAAGCTGCTGTTGTTGTTGTGTTTTTTAACTCGGGATACACCCAAGATTTTAATTTACTGGATTTTTATTCCGAGATGAAGCTGAAAATAAGGCATCAGCACAACGGTGAAGGGATGAGAGCGCTGCGAATTGTAATTTATCATTTTGCGAGAGTGAATTTTCACTTTAAATTCGACAAAGAAAAGAATGGCTTGCAACAAAAAAATCCCTGCAATCCATTGAAATCTCTTTTTAACGAGAGTATTTTCATTTTCACGTGTTTTTCATAAAGTAAATGCAGTTTTTATATTTGTGCAATTCAGACTGGCTTTATTTAATTCAATTTGCAAGCCAACCGAGCGAATGGAATATGAATATTGCTGAATTCAAGCAAACGGCAGCAAAAAAAGGCGCATTCAACTTTTGGCTTGGAAGTTGGAACAAACAAAAAGCGAGAACTCATGATTGAGCTGAAAATTAAAGGCCACCGCAGTTGATGCCAGGCGCAGCTTGCAGCATTGTGGCGTGCGGTGGAGTTGGTAAAACGTGCATTAGCTTGTACTGCAGAAAAACCGACCAAAAATCTGCTTGAATTAACATTCGCTTGCGAAAGAAAACGAGCGTGAAAATCATTTTTGCCTCGAAAATTTCTGCTGATGTTGAATGAATAAAATTCTTTTTGAATTTTTAAGGTTTCAGATGCCACGAAAGCCGTCACCCGCGTTCCATAAACACAAGCCAGCGGTTTGAACTCTGTTTGCGCACCAAACTCTGCACGTTTCTTGCTGGGATAGACACAAAAATTTGGCACAAGACAATAGCAGCAAAAGAAAAAAAAATCAAAATTTGATTTTCGCACGTCGCATTAAATGTGCAAATACAGTTTGTGGCTTTCTGTCTCTCGCGCTCAAGCAAACACATATTGGCGAAGCACACAGAATTAAAATATTCAAATTGAATGTGATTTTTAAATGAAGCTGCTCGTATACACACTCCAGTCGCAACAGGATGGATAACAATTGAATTTCTGGGGGCTTTTCATGCAGCGAATTTATGAAAAAAGAGATTTTTTGTGATGAAAAGTTATGAAACACAAGCTCCCACGGGCTAATGAACAGAGAACGACAGCCGAGAAGGGAGGAAAATAACGAAAACTTTGCATTTTTAGACGATCTAAGAAAATGTTTTTTTCTTCTATTTCGTCTCTTCGCCGGAATTGTTTTGAGTTGAATGTCACAATAGTGTCGTTTGCGCTCAGTTAAGGGAGCTGAGATGGCAGAAGTAAGTTATGAAATTAAATATTCTATTCCCAATCTCATTTGCAACGGCAGAGAAAGCAAGGCGACGACTAGAATGAAAAGTAATCGTGCACAAATGCACTTCCATCTGAAGTGGCAAGGAGTTGATGTTTGTTGAGACCGGAGTCTGCACATGGCAATAAAGTTCAAAGTAAACGGAGAATTTTTGCTT
>JPYR01000180.1:28719-56422 GCA_000775305.1 Belgica antarctica
TTTCTCTCTAATTTCACCTTAAATTGCTTTAATTTACGATTGCTTTATTTTATTGAATTTTCTTCCGACAAATATAAAAGAAAGTCGCTCAAGCAAAATAACACAAAAATATCTAAAAAACTTTAACACACGTCCGTTTCGTTCGATGGTTTTCCCGCTTCTCTTGCCTTCTCATTCTCTTTCTTACCTTCCTTTGCCCCACCACAAAACCATTAAAGCAGCATTTCTCATGTATTTGTGACTCTAAGAAAACAGAAACGAAAACTTCAAGACTTCTCCACGTCTGATGTGCAAAGCGAAAATAATCTACGACTCAAGTTACTCGAACATGGAGAAGTTGATGTCGATCTCTAGTTTAACAGTCGCATACACTCGAGCGATCACAAATTCGAGAGAAGATCAAACGAGAGAATTTCTTCTGAGTAACGATTTAAGTTTTATGTTAATCTGGCCAAGTCGTTTCTCCACCGAAAACGAGAAAAACGTGTTTTTCTGCATAACATTTTGCAGTGCAATCTCGAGCGAGAGAGAAAAAAAAGTTCTTTTGAAATATGCATCCATGGATCTGATGCAATATAAATGTTCAAACACAGGTAAATTCCAGCATAAATCTTCTCTCAGGCGTGAGTTCTGTGAAAGGATCTTTAATCACCGAAAGGATGAACATCATAATAGAAATGTAGCAGAGTCATGCCTTTGAACAAGCATTTACTCCTATGTGTTGTCAAAAAAAACTTCTAGGACAAGTGGGGCGGCAATCAAAGCATTTACAATAGTTTTTCAATATATTTGTTTACAAATAAATTTTAAGTTCAAAATTATTGTAGAAACTTGCATACAAAATTTTAGTTCATCGGAATAAACTTTGCAGTAGTTTGTATGGTAAACTGTCAATAAAACGAAGGTAATGAATTTTACAGCATTTATTTGTTCAATTTTAAATGTAAAAATTTCAACAAAGCCTTATCAACTTTTCAACAGTTTTTACTTACAAAAAGATCCGAAAAAGCATCAAACTTTGCATTATTTTGCCGTGTAAATGTAATTTAAAAGTAATTAAATTTTTCTCCAAATGAAGGATCAAAATCACAGCTCTTGCAAGATGGCTTGGACTTGCCACTCAACTGGCCACACAGTTAAGCCTTCGTAGCATATTTAAATGCATCTGCAATCTGTGTTCAGCAAATGTTTCAGTTTTCTTCTCCGTTCTTTCTTCCTTTTATCACTCTCGTATGTTTTCATTCTTCTGCTTTCATATGCACATACACTACGAGTCTTTGTGCAGAAACTCGTGATTTTAATTCCCTTTGTTCATGTTTTCCTGCATTTTTATATGCAACGGCAGAAATACTCTTCCGACTCCTAGTGAAAGCTATAATTCCGAGGTGTAAAACGGGGATGCAATAATAATGCAGTCGGGTAAGGGACGAAAGGCCACAGAGAGGTTATAAATGTTGCCTATGAAGTCGCATTTAATAAAAGTAAACTGAAATGAAACAAAATCGTAATGATAGCAATTTGGCTCTTAACACTATTACGTTTTAATAGGGCTGATTGTAACCGAAGGCTTCGAAGATTAATTTTTATATCATAATTGAGGGTTTGTGTGTGAAGGGATCTTCAGCTTGGCTTCATCGAAAATTAATGTTAATTGAATCCTGTCATGGAAAAAGCCGAGATAGAAAAAAAGTCGTCGGAGCGAGAGTGGCAAATCGTTGCATCACCAGCTACGACGGAAAAAGGATCAACCCGAACGCAATCATGATAATTCTAAATGTGTTTGATGATGGGTAAAATTGAATTAAATGGACAGTTACATAAACTTAATAGCGATGGACTCAAATGAGATTTCTCTCAAAAGGATGGAAAAAGAGATTCTACGCTCTATGATCTTAACGGCTTGTAAGAATCACCTTTTATCAAGATCCAATTTAAAATTTGATCAGCAATAAATGGCCGCAAAAGCAACACGAACCACAAGTCGGTGTGATTGTCAAAATCAGTCAACACACCAAGCTGTTCTAATTACAATTAAAACTCGGAGAATGTCGTAAACTTTCACATGAGAGTATCGACGAGATTCTCAGTCGAGTCGTTGCTCCTCAAAATCATATTTCAGCAGACATCGTTGCGTCTTAAAGTCTTATCGTCTCTTATCATTAATTAAACACTCATGCATGCCTCAGCATTTTCCGAACTTATGAGATGGCGGCAATGCCGTCTCCTGTTAGGTAAGGGTAGGAAAATTGTTGGAAAGTTTTCTAAGAAGATTTTCACATAATGTTTAGTTTACTGTTTGCTGATTGCAGTTATAAGATTTAGTTAAACAAGTGTTATTAAAACTTGCTTTTGTAAATAATACAGTTCAACAAATGAGATAAAATTTCCATGCATGGCAATTAAAACAGTTTAGGTTAAGTTTAATGAAATTTAAATAACATTTAAATTTAAAGTGCTATCGAAAGTTGATTTTTAAGAAACTTGTAATCTAGACTACATAGACAACATAGCAAAGTTGTTCAGATTCAATAATGTAAGCAAAAGATGCAGTTATTACGTTTCCTAATTAAATTTAATCTTCCATTAAAATTTTAAATCAGACTTCGAAAACAGTGTTTCGTGATTATGAAATTTCAAGTTTCGCAAACTCAAGATATCAAATATTGCAATCAAAAACTTTTATGATTTTAAATTTTGAGGTTATAAAGTAAGCTGTTGATAGCATTCGTCTCTTGTTTTCATGAAAACTACATAAAAAAGTTTTCCAGTATCGACAACGCAAGCATACATTGCAGTTTTTAAACTTCCTAGTTGTGTTTCATGTTTTTGAGGTTATGACACTTCGGACAACATAACATTTGTCAAATCACCATTTTCTAAAGATCTAAACTGTCAACAACACTGCTTATTCAAAGTTTTTATACATTCTAAAGTTAAAGACTTAGGCTTGCTTCCAGACGGTCTTGTTTTATAGAATGTCGTTCAATCTTTTTAATTTTGATTCACGAAAGAAGACCCGAAATAAATAAATACACAAAAAAAAATGTTCTCCCTTTGTCATGATTGTTGGCTCGGAATAATAAGACGACGCTTAAGTTGATCGTTTAATCTCGTTTCATTGGGACTTTGGAATGCCACCCCGATGTGTTTCTTTCGCATAAATGTTGTGTCGGCAGGCAGGCTGGCAATCGCACCAGCCTACAAGTTTGTCGCAGGAATGGGCGAAGTGATGAAACTGTAAACAACATGCTCTTATGGAAATTATGTTTGTTGATGATTCTTCGGCCTCCATGAACACGTTTCAGAATAATTTCCTTACATTGTTAAGCAGCAAATATCGTATTGTTGTGCTACATGCTACAAGCATAATAAATTTACGTCAATTACCCTAGTAACAGATGACTTTAATTGCTTTCTAGATTCTCTTTCACAGATTTTTCCGCACGGTTTATGAATATTTTCCGTGACATTTTCGCTCTCGCTCCACTTGAGACAAAGGCTGAGGGAGGGAAATGAACCTTCAAAGCAGTGCTTTATGCCGTAACTTCAACCCTTTTCGAGTACATACTCGACGTCAAGAAGCAAATGATCTCTAATTGAATAACAAAAACGAACAGTTGACTTTAAATAAATATCTTATACCTTCTTTAATGACTTTTAATTAAGGCAAACATGCAGGCACAGAACATACTAAGCGCTCAAACGATATTAAGGATTAAGAAGTCTATCTGTCGCCCGTTTTTTGGGTCTCTTTGTCGAGAGTATATATTTCAGAGATTATCCGGTTGAGTTGAGGGAAAATGGGAGATCGTTGGGTGGGCGCACCCGGATGGGGCTGTTCGAAACAGATTATTAAATTCGAAATTTGACCCTTTTTCCACTCTACAGCTTGTGTTCTAGGACGAAACTTCTTTAGATTTTTCATTTTAATACAGAAATGAAAAGTCACAAAAAAGTTAGAGGCTGGAGTTAGGGTTTTGGGGAATGTATTGAAAATTTTGTTGAATTTTGACTTGGAATATTGCCCTAAACTGTGCAGTTGCTTAGCAGTGCAACCCAAAGTTGTAGACATTGTTTGTACTTTATAAGTCTTAAAATGCCAAATGCCTGAGATCTTCGGTGTAAAATATTAATTAAGCATTAAGAAAAATTTACGTCGAACCAATCTTTTGCCAACAGAAAACAACAAATTATCGACGTTTTAACCTTAAAATAACATACTTTTTCGTAGTATTCTTGGTCAAGAACAATTTTTGGAACCACTTTTGTCTGACTGATGATACAAAACCTGGCTGGCGTAATTTTGTAATATCATTTTGTATTTACCTGTAAAGAAGCAGAAAGAAAATATTTATCAAAAAAAGTTTCAAGATTTAAATAACAAATTTTACTGCTTTAGATTTCACAGAAAAAGCTTCTAAACATGTTTCGTAGATTTTCTCCCCACGTGCTATCGTTTCACCCTAAAAAGCCCTTTTAAAAGCATCTACCATGAAACGAGAGATGAGAATTTTTTGTAATTTTTTCTGGGATGAAATTAATGGGCTTGAATAATCACTATGGCAGTGGCAAGAAGAAAACAAGCAAGGCAAAGCAAAAAAATGCTGGCGCAAGCCAAAATATCCACCCAAATTTCTGTGCCCTTCCGAGATCAACACAGCACCAGGGAGTGGAGGTTTTCACCTTGATCCAAAGAAGTGAACACCAATAACTGAAACCAGGTTGGGCTAGAGAAAATGCACAGCAATATATCACATTCAGCACGTGCACCAGTTTAAGTTAAAAAGCCCGCGCGCTGTAGAACAAAAACAGTTGCCATAAAGTCGATTAAGTTTCGTACACAAAGGGAAAGAACAAGTTTTGGAGAAGCAAAGTTTTATGATTATTGTTATTAATTCGTAATTGGACTTTCAATTTTTCTTCGTTTCTTGTGTTGTTTTGTTTTTGTGCATTATTAGTTACAGCCAATTTATACAGTGAGTTCGCGCATGGCGTCCATTAAATCGCGTCTCTGGGCAAAATTCCAAACTTGTAGCCGTGCTTCGGGCAAAAGGGTGCTGTGTGTTCGTTCCATTGCATGTTTTCCGTAAAATGCAAGGCAGGCGATAAGAAATAATATGCAATTTTCAAATAGCGATTGCACAGCAACGGGATGGAGAGAAAATATTTCTCCATCCATTGTTCCGGATAAAGTTTTCCATTTCATTTCTATTGCGAAATAATTTTCCACGTTAATTTCTTTTTTCTTTTGAAAATTTCTCCAGTGTTTTGTGCTTCGATTGTTCAGCATCCACTCTCGCCGGAGTGGAGTGGTGTATAATTGGTAAGAGGCATTTATCTTAATTCATTCAATTCTGCTTTCAGAATGAAAAGAAGAAGGAAAATTGTTTTATTCAACAAAATCAACCGTAAATAATTGACAACATTTAAAGCAGAAATTGAGCGAGGGAGAGAGAAAGAAAATTAAATAATTAACATTGCTTCAAGCAAAGACGAAAAAAAATCTATGAAATTGCGCGCAAAAACAACAGTTCCAAGTAAAAGTTTCTGCCATTATCAGGTAGTCGCCTTGGTTGAAAGAATTTCTCGAAGAAAAAACTTTGAACTTTCTAGCTTGGATAATAGTGATGGGTGTGAGAGTTGTTAATGTACTTTCAGGGTGGAATTTGAAAGAGTTGTGACAACGTCAACTTGTTTTGTTTTCACTAATCAAGCTTAAGAACTCTTTCTAAAGTTTTTGGAAAGTCGTTAGAGTTCGAAAAACTAGAAGATCAAGGCAAATATTTGAAATTTTGTAATATCTGTTAAACTTTTTGATATTTTTTTAATTCTGTAGTAGCATTTTAATGCTGCCAAAAAGTATTCAGCATGTTAACAATTGTCAATAAGATTGAAAATTGAAGACAACTTTTTAATTAACTTTTTAGTTTCCACAAAGCTTTGACTTTTTGAACAAGTCTACTTTCACAATTTTGAAACCCGTCAGATGTTACTGAATGCCATGATAACGTTTAAAGACTTTCCTTTTCACCTCATTGATCCTTCTTCAACCGACTTTTTTCATCACTTTTTTGTCTCAAATCGTCGACTAATTAATCCTCGAGACTATCGAGCCAAGTGCCTGAAAAAACTTGCTCAATTTTCACAGTCAAAAGGCATTATGAAGCCATTAAGTAAATCGTCTGGAGAGAATCATATCAAGGCACAAGAAGCCGAAACAAAAGACGAAGTAAGAAAAATTATTGAAGAGAAGTGAAAATTCGTTACAGAATAATTAATTTAAACAATAGGTTCATCATCTCGACATCAACGCAGACACAGAGTGCTAGAAGCATGAATAGACCAATCCATTATCATGATTTATCTTAAGCAATTCTTTTTCCATCGCCACAGAGGGAGAACCAAGTCTCGCTTTCGAGCCTGTAACTAATTCTAAAATGCTTTTTAAAGAAGGCAATATCGCAACAAACGGAAGATAATTTGCCCAGACAGCTCAGAGAGCTATTTAAATTACAATTTTCACATTTCAGCCTGTTAGTCGACGAACGGAAAGCAGAAATTTCTGTTTGCAAAGCACAAAATTTTAAAAAGGTGAAATTGGGGCACGGCAAAGTTGATTTCTATCGTATGCACTTGCCTTGGCTGTCTCCGATGCCGCCTTTAGTCGAGTCAGCGATTTCAAACCCTCATTTCGTATCATTGAAGCGGAAAGCGTTTGCGATGGAATATCAATTTATGTTTGAACTTATTTCTCTCGCTGTTAAGCATGAGAATGTGTTTGGTGATAAAGAAAGGGGACAACTAGTGAGAGAGACCTGAATGCGGAACATTAAAAAGCATTTTTGAAAGGCTTTACAACTTGTTGAAGAATGGCCCACATCCAAGACATTTCTTCATCGTCAGCTGCCACACATTTCAAAGTGAATTTCTCTCATCTCAAAACTAGTAGCTACTGAGACCCGTCCGATTAAGAGACATTTGGACAATGGTCGACTGAACAAATAAGATTTTATCACGAAGGCATGAGAAAGGCTTTTACCCAATTTCTTAACAACAAATTAACGGCAAATTAGAAAGAAACTCGTGGGTTTTAATTTGGTGTGTATTCGAGTGTTGTGTTACTAGAGTTTAAATAAAGTTTGTTCTGTTGCTTGGGCCAAGTTTGAAGGTCGCGTTCTTTAGCAATCACTGGAACATAGAGAATTTAAATTTTTAGAACTTTAAAGTTTAAACTTCACATAGCTTTTAAAGGTTATGTAACAATGCTTAATTGAAGCCGGAAAGTTTCTAAACAGTTCGTTCTTTGTAACCTCGAAAATCTTTTTCGAACTTTGATTTCCTAGAATTTCTCAACAATGTGGAAAGATTAAATAAGAAACCTGAACAAAGTTAAAGCCATCAAGCTAACAATATTTTGCTTGTACTCTTTTTCTTTTGTATACAACTTATAAACAATTTTATTTCAAGAAACCAAGAACTTGTAAGTGAACTAATCGAGCAATTTGCCACTAACATGTCTGCATTAGATGTCATCACCACAGACCTCAAAACTTTCCCTTCGAATTAATCCGGTCCAATTTCCAAAAGCCGAACTGCTGATCAACGAAAATCATATGGTGGGACTGTCTTTATCACTTTACGACCATATTCGAATCCAATTTGATCTCGCTCCAATTTAGTTTTTAACGACTCCAACAGCAACTGCATTGTGTCGACGAAGTTCAAGCGAGTCTGAAGAAGGAAATTAAATAACAGCTTTGTGTTCCTTCTACCTACGGTTTCTTTGCTTCCACCTTATTACACATTTTAAAGACTTCGTCGACCAGGTTCATTTTTAGATAGTTTTTATTTTTGGCAAACAGCGTTCTCGTTTTCGGACACCATGCATACCATTTTCTCTCTTTTTGCTTTGCATAAATTAATTTTGATATGGAGAGACTGAACGAGTGTATAATTTACCACAATCAGGTTTGTATAAAGAGAATAAAAATCATCATGTTGCGAGGCACAGGGCACAGTCGACACAAACAACAACAGCGAGTTTCTCATTAAAACGATTTTATAATCGTCTGCAGTAAAAGCGAAAGAGAAACGAAAAGCACGAAATTATGTTTTTGCAGAAACTCAACATTTCAATTTTTTTGCCCGCTTGCTTCGTTCTTCCTTTTTACAAACATTTGAGCAGGTGGTCATACTATGGAGATGCTATAGGTAGATATTTTTTATAGCTCCAACGTTTTTCTGCTTCTTCTTCATTCTGCTGCTTGCTAAGACGAGCATCGTTGAAGTAGGAACTCGAACTTTGGGGAAGAAAAAACTTGAAGCATCTTTTATATGCAAAACATAAAGTTTGCCATTTCCAGCGATTTAATAAAAAAAAGAAAATCCTGAGTCTTTAGAAGCACATCTTAACTATCATCCCGGGTGAAGAAAGCGACAGAATTGCAACTCAAAAACTGTTTTCCTACTTTTGAGATGAATTTTTCAGCAAGAAGTGGAAAATTATTAAACATTTTTCTTTTGTTTTTCTTTAAAACAAAAAAGTCTTCAACTTCTTTCTGTCTACCTGTTTGCTGCTGCTAGTTTTTGTGGTCTCGAACATTTCGTTTTCTTTCTACCTTCGCCTTCTCAACACATAGGTAGCGAGAAGACCTTTTCAACATTTTTGTCACGTTATGTATTTGGCCTTAAGCGTGTTGCAACGTTTGAGAGTTTACAATTGATTGACTTAAAGAATTTTAAAGCGTTGTATTCGCGGTAATTTTACAGCAAGTTATGAGCTGGAAGCGTGAAGAATTGAAAGTTCAAACTGCGAAGATGAATGATCTGTTGCATCAGTTTTAGAACAAGGCAATATACTTTGAATTGAAGGTTGTTTTATATGTAAAATTTAGTGTTTTAATTTTTAAGATCACTTATGAAGCCTAGTCAGATTATCATATCTTTCTAATGTTTTTATGAATCCTACTGAAGTTTCTAATGCAGTCAATTGAACTCCTAAGAATGCTTCAAAACATTTGAAAAATTTTTCGACCTAACCTTCAAAAACGCCACAATGGAATTTAAATAAGGAAAAAGTGAAGCAAGGAAAGCAAATCAGCGGCTTAACCTGCAAAAAAGAGTTTAAAAAGCTGTTTTTAAACTACTTGCAAGAAAGAGAGAATAAAGAAATTAGGAGAATAACAAAACTGTAAACAATTCAACCATTTTGCTTGTTTATTTAGAGCGAAGGCAAAGATTTTTGCTGCTTCGTTCTTTTTGGCACAGCGAAACTTTTCTCGTTTGGATGCCTCGCTGATATACGTAAAAAAGTGGAGGCTTATCATAAAAATATCTGGCGCACACTTTACGACCGCTGTTTTTTCCTTTCTTTACATTTCTTCGAGCGGATGAATAAATATTCCCTCGGCCCCCGGCTCTGAGGCAATCCCTCGAGAGGGATATCAAAAATTCCACTTCAATTATTTTACAATTGCCCAGATTTTAATAAATAATATTTTCTTGCCTATTTCAATGCTGCTTTTGAACGGAGCCTTTGGCTTTTCTCTGATTTCTCTCCTTGGGCCGTGCTTCGCGAAACTCGCCACATCTTAAATCTCAGATGATATGCAAATTTTGAGAACCTTTTAAAGGTTTTCTCGCATAGCATCTCTCCTTGGGCATAAATTTAGTGCAGCAGTTATAGATTTACCTTTATTAAACAATTGGTCTCTGAAGGCCCGGCAAACGCTTGGTCAGAAGTTGCCCAAACTTTCTATCTCAACGAGAACTTCTTGATAAATTTAAATTCAGCTAATTTGAATTTTCCTTCTTGAAAGAAGACGATAAGTTAGGAAAGGTTCAAGGAGGTGATTTGTGCTGTGAAACGGGAAGCACTCGAAGCCATCACACTTCACATCAAACTCACAGCATCATGTCAATTGCTTCACCCGAGAATCAAGACGTCTTATTAAGGAGAAAATTATACCTGGTGCGGAACCTGTTTGCTTACACATATATTATCACATCTCGTCTCTCATTTATTTACTTTCTTGATGAACTTCGGTTTATATACATTTGAAACAGTTTTGATTGTGTGCAGAAGCGTCTTAAACAGACTCGAAGATGTGATGCAACATAAGTTTTAATCGAATGGTTTTAAAAGCCATGTGAAGATAGAAGAGCTCAAATATTAGGATTCTTGATTGATTGAGAAAGATTTCAGGGGTTGGGTTAGTGGGGTGAAGAGTGGAGAAGTTTTAAATGGCTTTGACTTGATATTTTGTAAATTGAAAGTAGAAATTTTGTTAAATTGTTTGATAGCTTCTAGACGGAAAAGCTTGCAACACTTTGAACAAAATCATTTGAACAAACTGTAATTGAAAGTTGTTATTCAAGTCTATCAAGAATTTAATTTCAACGATTTTAACTTTAAAAATCCAGGTCACCATAAATAAATCTCTTTCATAGGCTTTGAAATCACTGAATTCCCTTCCTTAAAACCAAATCCCAATTTAAGATGCCTGTTGTTACAAAAATGTAATGAGAACAACTTTTGACTTCATCAGCATCGATTAAACCAAGATTTGAGAAGTAAATAAACATTGAATCAACTCGGTTACTAACTACATCTTGTAAATTTTGTCCCCACTGATCTTAGATTCATTCTGTGATCAAATATCGTTCAAGAAAATTAAATCAACAATGCTGACTTCTAAGGAACCCGACTCTCATTGCTGCTGAATAAACTACCGAAAGGTGCATCACGGGTTCGTGTTTCATCCTCGTATTTTCCACTGAGAGAATATTAAATGACCGAAACCATGAGAACAAAACAATCATCAAAAGTAACTGAAAAAGTGATTCCACAAACACCAGAAACTGCTGAATCTTAAAGGAAGTCGGTTTTATTTCACGGTTTGTTGAAGTCAAATTCCATTTCATAAAACAAACTCGACTTCACTTTTCCCTTGTTTAATTCACAATGCATGTTTACAATAATTTAGGTTCATAAAACGAAATTATATGATCACTTTGAACGGCTGAAAAAAGACTCTTGATGTGCACGAGTAATTTCCCATTTCAACAAGTCGACAAGTTGATTGTTTTTCAGTGTTTAATTAATTTGCCTATTAAATATTTTCTTCTTAGGGATTATGACTTCCCATCACTGCCCGTTTAATGCCTCAACTTTTCATCTAACATTTCCTTCCGTTTGGCGGTTTGCGTTCAATGTGGAGTCGACATAAAATAAAGCTAAAAAACTTTTTCCACTCGATCGTCGTTACTCATAACTCGAATCAGCGTTTTCGCTTTCGTTGTAATGGAAAACACATTATAGCCATCACGGACTTTCTAGACGTCGAAATTGTTCCCTTTCCTAACTGCGGCCATAATCATTAAAAACCTAAATATTTTGGCTGCAGTTTGGCATGTAGTGGAAAAGTTAAATGTTTAAGGTATACTTTGTTGTTTGGCACAAAATTTCGTTCTCTGCCGAAAGTTTTATTCAATTTTTTTATGGTCAGAGTCTCGAAATTTTGTAAAATTAAAATTAGGTAATTTCAAACTTTCGAAGTTGTTAAAAATTTGAAGCCACAACTTCCAAACCACAGCCAATGTTTGTTCTTTCTTTACTTTTCGCCAAACTTAATTAGCCAAACTGGATACTCGGAACCCAGTTTTAATGACGGTTCATTAACATTTATTCGGCTTTTCTTTAAACGCACATAGAGAATGCAAACCGAGAGCGAACATGAACAGCAAGACGGAATCCTAAATCCTTGGGTCAATAAATTTCACCCCAAAACGGAAAAAAACACATTAAAAACGTTTTTGGTTTCCAACATCTCCGATAAACAAAAGGAAAGAATCTTCATTAAGTTCATAAACATTCTAAAAGACCGGAGACGTGAAAGCATTCAACTTAATGGGCACACAAGCTAGTGCCACACAAAACCGCTTCACATTCAATTTTCACATCATTCAAAAAATGTCTTCGCTTTGCAGGTAATCGGAAGAAAAAGTAAAAAATAAACTTTAATAGCAAACGCGATTTTCACTCTTGGAGTGAACAACAAAAACGGTGTTCAAGGGCTTTTGTATGGAAATACTTTCATAACAAGGCCACCATGCATCAACAAGTTTACACATTGTAGCTCGAGTGTTCATAGATTTCATCCAGATTTCATAGTCTTTTGGGATTTTTCAGGTTGAACTTCGAATTTATTTAATTCTAAACAGTGCACGTTACCTTCAGATTTTCCCCATAAAAACGTCAAAAAGTTCTTGCGTTTCTTGTGTGCCTCAAAAACCATTTCGTGACAAAATTACAAAATGTTATCAAGCAAAAAGAACAAAATTGAGCGAAACTTTTGGCCGTGTAGGAAGAATAAAAAAGCGAGAAAACTTATCATCAGAATAGTATTGCCGTCATTATCGTTTCAAACTTCGCCCTCTTTTGTATTCCGTCGAGAACTTCTAAAAGTTTTTTTTTTTATTTTGCCGTCTCCTTCAAATTCGATTTGTTGTTATTTGAATAAATATTAGTTTGATTGAAGCTTGTGCTAGACTCTCGGGTTTTCAGATAGATTTCTTGGTGTAGCGAGAACGTCTTCCCTACAACCAAATACGAATCACGATGAGAAGCTTCATTAAGTTTTATTTTGACTTCTTCTGTGCGCTTTTCCATCCACTTCTTTAAAGAATCCAATTAATTTCAATTGCAAGACAAAAAAATCTGTTTTCCCGTTTAATTTCTATCAAATGATAGAAATCTGTGTGGGGATGTACGTATACAGTGTGAAAGTTATGATTTTAGTAGTTTTCAACGAGTCTTGTAAGATTCTTACAGTACACTTTTAGATTTATTATATTCATAATAAGAAGTCATACAAAACAATGACAAGATTCAACCAAATTCTTACAAGAATTGGTCAAAAAAACAGCCTCAGAAAGTTCACCAGCCTTGGACACTTTCATCAGATGATCCCCAGTTCAGTTCTGAATTTCTTTCTCGTTGCCTCGGATTACAAAGCCAGTTTCAAGGATTTCTCTTGATTTTTTCGTAGGAAGAATGATGTTTATTTTCTCTTATTGTTGTTCTCACTCGCTTCTAAATCGATTCCTTAGATTTTATGTTCTCTTTTCGTCGCTATTTTTTCTCGTCTTGTGTCTGCTAACCTCATCAACGATTTATTTTTCTTCGCTCTGTTCCTTCGACAGCCACCATCGTCTCTTTGTGTATTCACAAAAGGTATGTATACAAAAAAGAATCGAGAGTTTATAAAAAATAATCTTTTTTAACGTAAATATTTCCTTTTTTCCGTGCCCGCTCTCCTCTGGCTTCGAACTGCAGATGGTTTTGTTTATCTTGCACAGCCGAGAGTGAAAAATTCTTTTTTCGTTCCTTTTTCGTGCTTGTGTTCTTTCTTATTTGGTTGATTGCTCATTTTCTTCTTCATAAATAGATCGTCGTATCCTTTTTCGAGTTTTAAGGGTACCAGGCAACGCAGGCACGAACTTATCGGCCGTAAAAGATGAAATCCAATCTGAATAAAAGCGTCTCCGACGCGAGAAGATCCCAGAGAACACAGTTGGGGCGAGAGAATGATGGAAAATAATAATTAGGAAAGAATAAAAATCACTTTTTAAACTTCTTTTTGATGCTTCGCCATACCTTCGCCCATCCCTTCGATATTTCATACGGCTGGCTTACAACAGAGGCATTTGAGAACATCATCGCAGACTTCACCTTTTCTGTGTTCACCTTTAATTAATTTTTATGTTCTCGCTTGATTTTTAGTTTAGCTTTTATTTTTACCCCCAGTAGCACGTAGCTGCAAAATGACTGCGCAAAAAGCAAGAATTAAAAGTGTTCGTTTAAGATTCGTATGAGATTGAATATGTAATCTATGGAAGTGACCCGTGTTCTGATACGATTTTAATAATTTAGATATCAATCTTAGAAGCTTTTTGAATTGTCTTGACATTTTTAAAATATAGCCGATTCTAATAAGATTCTTGTTATCAGATGATGTCTTGAACAAAAAACAATTGCTGTCTTATAAGAATAGATTGAACTTGATCGCAATCTGTAAGAGTCTTATGAAATTGTTCAAAATTGACCCTTTCATTGATTTCAAAGTCCTTTAAAATAATCTTCCATCAATAAGCAGTCACACAGCTGTCACGCAACATCACCGATTGTGCTACCGGGGACTTTTCATTTCATCTCAGGTTTGCTTTTGGGATCTTACATCATAAGGAGGTGGATCGTGTTTCATAAGATTTTTTGAAGATTTCGAAGAAGAAGCTAGAAATGCCCCAACTGGAATCATTTTTCAGGCCAGATTGACAGTAGCTATCGATCGGAGATCAAATTAAGATTGGAACAGCAAAAACAGGGAAAGAAATACTTAAGATAATTGCATCGGATCTAATCTCATCTGAGTGTACTTGGGAAAGCTGTCTTAAGAAAATGACGATTTTAAATGAACACAGAGAGATTAGAACCAAGGAAATTGCAGTTATATTAATGGATTATAACAGAGATACTCATGCCAAATGCAACAGCAGCACTTCAGATCCAGTTTCCTATCAATTCAATCTTCAACACAAACTTGAATGCTAAATCGACTATTATTATTTCTTTTATTAACGTTCTAAATGCTTTCGTTTGAACTTCTCGCTCTCTGCAGCTCTAATTGCGCTTTTATGATTATGAAACGTCTTAAGCAACATATCCGAAAGGGAAGTGCATGTGTTTTGCTTTGGGCATTCCACAAGATGAAGTTGAAGTTGTACAGCAGAAGCTGCAGCAACGGAGAGTTACGAAAAACGTGTATGCATTAAATTAACTGATTATGCAAAACTTGATTACAAAGAACAACATCCAAGGATGAAGTCGAAGAGAATCATAACTGAAGGTAGAAAGAACAGAAGAAAAAATAATTTATTATCCCCGCTTTTACCAGCCGTGCCAACGGATTTCTTTTTTTATCATCAATCACTCCAACATCGAAATGCGCAATCTGTTCTGTTTTTATGAAGTTTTTATTTCTTTTGAACTTAGTTCTGCTCCTTTTTGATTAGTTCACTTTGTGTGGAGACTGTCCATAAGTTGGGTAGAGTGCATTTTTAGGTTATGGAGACAGGTTTGATTTTTTGAGAAGTTTAAAGATTTCTCAAAAATTGTTTTGCTATGAAGCAAGCCATCATTTTTTTTGGCGGAACATTTAAATTAAAGCTTTCAAAATGGCGGCAAAAACCGATTTTTATATGTTATAAATTGCCTAATTAAGCAAAAATTTAAAGTTTCTCTTCAGAACTGATACTGCGAAATCTCCTTATTATCAAGTTTAGTGAAGTTCAAATGTTCACTAATTTTCAACAATTTTAATTCATTAGCAAGCATCCATCTCCGATTTCACGAAAATCCAGCATGTGCTTCACTAATACCTTTAGGTTTAAATACACTTCATCAAACAGCGAATGTCTTACAACTCTCAACTTAATTGCATGATATTAAGTCTGCGAACGATTGCATTTGACGAAATTGCTTCTTTTTGCTTGCTTTGTAGCGAAACTTGGAAATTACATGATGATTGTGATTGCCGGTCGTAGATTTTCACAAAAAGCCCAAAGGCTAGGCTGAAGTCATTACTTTTGCCATGGTGATTTGTCAAAGGAATTCATCATTTTAATTACACGCATGCTGAAAATGTTAATTTACTATCGGAACTTGATACATTTTCTCAAAAGTATTTTAATATCCTTTGTGTCGAGGCATTAAGCATAACTTATTTTTATTACGATACGCATAACTTTTGCCGTATCAACAACTCGCCCAGAAATTTTAACATTAATCGCCATTTTCATTTGACAAACAACGACAGGGAAAAGTTCTCTCAATTTATTTTATGTTGTGCTTAATGGCACAGAAAGAAGAGACCGAAAATGAGGCAGCTAATAATTATAGTCACTCATTATTCACAGGACGGACTCAAGGAATGCTGAGTTCTGAAGCAAGCTGAAACGTTTTTTAGGCTCTTGGCAGTGGTAGAGAGTTTTTTCGGGTTTGAAGCAGAAGTTTAAAATAGATCGCTGAGGTTAAGTGATTGTAAATGGGTCAACTGGACATTAAACATGGCACATTTTGTAAACATAACCTCAAAATTGGGTGAATTTATTGAAGCTTGAAACTGAACTTTGTAAGCCAAACTTTGTGACTGAAGTAAGATTCCTGTGAACTTTAACCAAAACTAGTCTGAGAAACTTGAAGCAAACAAAAAACTAAGCTCAATATATTTCAAGACTAAGAAAAACTTTTCCCCAACCTTCTACTCCCTTGTTCCCAAATCACCAAAATAAAACCGGTCCTTTGCTTAAGGAAATTGCTTTAAAATTGCGTCTCGTTTTCTTTTTCCTTTTTCGACATTTCACCGCCTACGTGCCTGCCTCAACGAACATTCCGGTGCGATATTGAGGCGCACGGATTTAATGACATCATTAAGAGATCAGGAAAGCGCAGGCAGGTTCGTTGGTGTGTACAGGCATTCCTTCTTTTCAGCATAAAAGCGTTTTTCATTCATTTGTTAAAAGCTTAAGTTTTTTTTCCGTCCGTTCTGTGCACTTTCCATGCTTGCTGGGGTGTGATATGTGCAAAGGGGTGGTGGCAAAGGAATTAGTTAATTGTGCAAACATCAAGAAAAAACTAACAACACCGCACAATTTACAACCACTTGTTTGTTCGCCATTAAAAAGCAGACTTTTGTCTGTCCACACATTGCTACTTGGAAAATGCAATTTAGCGCTGATTAATTATTAGACTGGCGTAGCGAGGTTCGATTTCGCGCAAAACTTTCATCAAAAAATATTTCAATTATCAGATTGATGATTTAACGGACTGGTCGAAGTAAGTTTCTTGCTGAAGTCCGTCGAAATAGATTTAATCACATAGATTTTACGGGAATTGAAATATTTGTTGATGAAAGTTTTGCGCGAATACGAAAGCAAACCTCGCTACGCCAGTATAATTATATATTTATTCCCTTCTGCAGAAGCAGCTTATGGGGTTTTACATTTCATTTAAAACAAATGTTTAAATTTATGTGTATTGTGTCCTGGGGTTTTGTGGTTCCTTAATTTTGTAATTATGTATTGGAAGATTTTGTAATTGAATACTGTCCATGTTTACTTTTCTTGTTTTTACTTATATTTTAATTCAATAAATTGTACTGCCTAACTCCTAGCTCAAATTTCGTTGCAAAATTCTTGCTTGTTCTAATAATTTTACCACATCAGTATATGCTTTGATTGAATCTTTATAGCGCTAATTAGATTTAGTGCAATTGTTATTGCATTAAAACTTATTACAACGAGTTTTTGCGTAAGGGTTATAATTTAATTATGTTATCAGTGTAAAGTTATTTTTTGTTCCACAGCACTTTGCCATGTCGTGTCTTATGAACATTTTCATCACACACACGAAAAGTGATGAAAAACTACTTTAAAGCAAGCACTTCCACCGATGAAGCATGAGCACATACAAACAGGGAAAACTTTTCCGTTCTTGCTTTTTTTTATTCGCTCCAATGTAAATTGATGGAAAAAAATAAATTTTCAACAGCCGAGCGAGTCACGGGGAAGAAAAACATAGCAATAAGAACAAGAAGAAGATCCCGGCATGGGAAAAATACTTTTCGAGTGATTTTTCTTTCGCCTTTTCTGCCCTGATGATGCCGCGCTTATGATCTCCATGTGAAACATATCGGAGGAAAATATTTCACTCCATTTTTATCTGCTTATTTTATCTGTATGAATGTATGCATGTTTATGTTATAGCATTATTCTAATGCAAGCGTTTGATCTGTCATGAAGATAATTTTGGTTTGGATTGGCTTTTAGTGCCTGGCTTTCAATGCGTTACAACTTCAGCCAGCTTTTGTAGCCACCAACTTGTTGTATGTTAGAATTATTCATCAAAATTGAGAGCTCAGAACATCAGTAAAATTTATATTTCTAACTTGGAAAAAAGAACTTAACCTCAAAAATTTGTTCAACACTTCAAAAAATTAATGTCAACAAAAACTTAAATAAACCCAAGTGATCCAAATTGACATCTCACCAATGACAAATCTTGCATTAGAAGGCGGTTTATGTTATGAATGTTTCCATAATAATAATATATTTTCATGCATCTTGAAGAAGCAGCCCCGTAAGAAGCATTTTTATGATGCCGGAATTTTTACGCTCGATTTTCAATTCCATCGAGTCTAAACAGTGACACACAAACATATCGCGCGTAAACAGAGAATAAACAAATCTGCATGTGATGGGACATGGGGCTTAACGGTTATACACTATGAGTGCTGAAGGATAAAAATCTACTCGAAGCACAGCAAACGGCAATTTGGAGGGATTTGGGATTTTTTATTTGTCGAGTGAACATTTTGTCAAGTGTTTGACAGAAGTCGCTTCAATTTCTAAGGAAAATAATCATCGTCGCAAGCGCAAAATATGTTTCCCATGGAAAACCTCAAATATTTTTAGTTTCCCCGGAAAAGTCTCAAGCCGCCCAATGCCACCCACGCTCTCAAATCTCTCTTCAAATCCCCCTGCTATTGTTTTTGTTATTTTTATTTAAAAGCTAAGCAGAATGAACGAAGAGTAACAAAAACAATGTACACATGCGAGACGTACATTAAAATTTATTTACAAGATGTTTTTGCTTCGTTCTCTTGTTGTAAGGCTTTGGGAATATAAAGTGTGTACGATGTTCTCCAAAATTGAGTCTTTGAGCAAGAGTATACACTTGAAAGATAAGAAACAAAGTAAAATACGAGCTCTAGAGATTGTTTGCATCATCTGGAAAATTCGTTTGCGCTGTATCAAAATCAAAATATTCTTTGCAGCAGCGATTTCTTTTAGCGCTAGATTTTTTTAAAACCTAGAGATCAGTCTTCAGTGAGTTATTCTCATAAAATATTAAAACCAGTCAAGGGTTAATGCAACGACAACTCAAGCATGCAATTTGGGGCGGAATGAATAACTGTGAGATTATACGTGAGTTGTCATGCTGATATCTTGGAAAATTGGGCCTGCAGACTTCACAAAGTTTAAAAGGCCAAACTGACCTACTTCAGATGTGGGGGAGATTAGGGTCAAAGGTTAGAGTGGAAAAGGATAAAGCATTAAACAAATTTTATAATATTACTGAGAGAAGTTTAGATTGGCTAGTTTTCAATTAAAACTGAAGAGTTTTTCATTGAAAACTTAAACAAATTTGTTTTCAAGTCTTCTTCAATATATTTTGTCAGTTGGGAAAGATGAACTAAAAGTGCAATGTCTGAACTCAGAGTTTTGACCACATGAAGCTGTTTTAATTTAATTTAAAAAAAAACTAAAATTGTAAATTTATGAAAGCCGAATTTCTAACCAAACATTATTTAAAAAGTGTATCAAAAACGAAAAGAGTTTTAAAATGTTGTCTTAAGTAGTTCTGAACATAAAATGTGGTGCTTTTCTTATCCAAAAACACAATGACGAGGGTGAGATTAAAATTCAACAGTTTTAAAATATGTTCTTAAGTGTGCAACACATCTTACTACGCCCTTAATCTTCTTAAAACTTCATTAAATCTCCCACATTGACCTTTAAAACCAATAAAAATTTAGATAATGCATTCAATTGGTGCGATATTGCACTCAACGATGTGAACTTTTACGAGATTTTTTTCTCATCGCCCCTTTTCAACTAGGAAATTCAATTCATCACGATGGAAGATTTGTTGGCTCGAATGGCCTTTGTAGAAGTGCTTGATATCAATTCGAAAGAGTCAGCGTCTCAACGAGATATAAAACATGATGAATAATAAAAAAGGCAAAGATGATTTTTATGGATGATTTAGTTATAAATGAGTTATGATTTTTTATTGCTTTCAATTGAAAATTTTTATTATCGATTCTTATTTCGGAATAATTCTTCACCTCTTGATTTGTTTTATTTTTCATCTTTTTTCTTCGCTTCAAAAATATATTTTCTCATTTATCCAACGTCCTGAATTCAATGTAGCACAATATCGAATTTTTATTACCGGGGTGAAATTTATGGGTTTCAACATGTTCTTTATTGATACTCATTTTTTTCAATAGACGTCTTCGAGGTAATAAGATTCACGAGAAATTTGCGTGACTCATTTGTTGACTTTTATGAATTGATCATAGAAACTTCACTGACTTCTCATAATTTTTTTTATTAACTTTGCAAATTCTGAGCTGTTGACTGGCTTTGCACTACGTTACTGACCGATTGAAGGTTGCACTCAGTTGATGATAACGCAGCTCAATTTTATAATTCAAAAAGCAGTGATAATGAATCGTCACAGTCCACTTATCAAACAACCTTCTTAGAGCCACATGTGTGTCTTATAACAACTCTTTCTCTCTCTCTTTGCAACAACAATATTACTAGTGCATTCATCTCCGAAAGTCTATGGCTGATAAGAAGTTTTCTATTTAAAACAAGACACTTCATTTTCGCAACTCAGTGACTGATTAAACTTTACCAAATCAACATCCAAGTCCAGTTCTACGATTACTAGAAGTGATTGAATAACTTGAAACTTAAATTTTATCTAACATTTTCACTATGGGATTTAACGACGCTTGTTTGTACAGCGAATTCAGCAGCTTTCAAAAGCAGGATTCTTACATTTTATTCAAAGAAATTGTGAACTATTATGAAGACCAACTTGAAAATTGCGAAACAGTTCTTGACGTGGGTTGTGGACCTGGTGACACTTTTGTCAACTTTATGCTGCCAAGTCTTAGGAATGCAGAACCAAAAGTCGTGGGAGTTGATGTTTCGGTAGAAATGATAGAACTTGCAAGGAAACAGTACGGAAATGAGTGTCGACACTTCCACCTTTTCGACATTCAGAGCGATCTCAAGAAACTTGACGATATTGTGCACCCGAAAAGTTTCGACTTAGTGACTTCTAGTTATTGCTATCAGTGGGTGCGGGATGAAGAGTAAAAAATTCACAAGTTTTCTTTTAATGGTTACATAAGAAAATGTTATTTCGCTTTTCAGATCTGCACTTTCAAACATCTACACTCTGCTTAAGCCTGGCGGATTTTTCTTCATGATTTTTCCAGTACATCATTTCTTTTACTCCGTTTGCATTGACCAAGCTGAACTAGAAAAGTTCAAGCCCTACTTGAAGCTTGATGAGTTTATTACGGAACACTACTTGAGAGAAAATCCGGTGAAAGACCTTAGTAAACGCTTAGTTGATTCAGGTTTCAATGTCCACAACTTGGAATTGCGACAAATGAACTTTACTTTTCCAAATTTGAAGCACCTAGAAAGTAGGACTTTGCAATCTTGAATGTTTAATTTTAATAAAAAAAATTTCAGGTGCCTTCAAAGCCGTAATCCCATTCAGAATGCCTGAAACTGTCAAGTCTGAATTTGTAGCAGATTCTGCAATCAAAATGGTCAACAACTACTTGGATCATGAGACGGATGACGGCGGATTTAATTTCAGCTACAAGCTAATGGTTGTCTTAGCGACTAAATAATTTTACTTGTCGTTGGTAATTTTGTTTCTGAATTGTTAAAATGTTGTAATAAAATAAGTCGTTCAATGAACCTAAACGATTGAAACAGAAAATTTATTTAATTTTCAAGTGGAACAAGTCAGGGAAAAATCAATGTCGATGAATTAAAAATCACTTTTTAATAGGTTTTCGTGGAAGAACTTAATGAAAGCGACTACCGTGATTGAAACTACTAAAACATTGCTTCTGAAAGTTGTCCAGCGTCGCTTTAAAACAAGCACAAACTCATTGTTTAATAAAACCCACATTTGATTCGAATTTTAACCTTTTTGTTCTAACGCTAATGAACCCTTTCGATTTTTTTCTTGAAAAATTGATTTTCAAAGCTTCAATAAACCAGCAGTTTTCTGAGAAATTCCCTTCGAACTTCCTGAACTGTCAGTTCCAGTTTACTTTGCACCTTTTCTTGCCCTAGAATCGCTTTTATGGCGCAATAAAATAACAAATTACATCTTCGTATCGTGTGTATGTGAAAATTACACGAAAATTACCTCGAGTGTTTCGAATTTTATGGCTCTTAAACATTTCATAATTCAAGATTAAGTTTTAATGCGGTTTTATTGTTAAGAAGAAGAAAAAGCGAAGCTCTCAAGACTTGACCATTGTTAGCAGTTCCAATCCGACGCCAAAAACCGAAGCGACTGCTCAAGCCATAAAAAAATTACGTGCAGCAGCCACGTAAACTGAGAAATTATGATTAATTTTCCCCGCCATAATACTCCACAAAGGCAATCATAACACTTTATAGTTTAATTATTCATCTTCTTGTTCATTCATCCCTCTTCCCATCCTTCAGCACACTCGTTTTCCCACTTGGCAAATATATTCATTAATTAAGCGACATTAATTACCATTTTTGTTTTCGTCCTCCCCTTTGTGTTTGTTGCTTCGACTCCCAAGAGAAACGGAGACGGCAAATGGCAATGTTTGTTGTTGTAAACGATACGATGAAGGCACTAAACATGGCTTTAAAGAAACTTTAACGTCATAAGAAATGCTAATTTGAAGCATTTTAACTTCCAAATGGCCTCAAAGGAAGCAAGTGTCATAGTGGTGCGGTGTGAGCGGCCCACGGAACCGAGAAGAACCTGTTCATTGTTGGCTGCCTTTTTGTGTTAAAGCAATTTGTTGTTCTTTTCTATCTCCGTGTCTCTGCGTCGATGGGAACTTTCAATTGTTTTCGTTCTTAAGACTCTATTTTGATCACTTTTTCCAGCAAAGACACTGTGAGCCCCTGATTATAAAGTCAATTGTTAATGATAAACAAGAAATTTACAAGACGAGGGGAGTTCTCATCATTTATTATTTCCACATGAGTCATAAAGAATAAAGTAGAAACGAGTGAACGAGTCTTAAAGGAAGTGAAAATAGCGACAAAACCAGCCACCATGACATTTTGCCTCAGTCTTCTTTGGCGCTGGGCTTGGTGGTGTATAAGAAGCTGCTATTATGCAGTCACATTAAATTATTATAATTTACTAAATAATGATGCCATGTCGGTTTCTTGACTTCTCCCGAGGCATCGTTATAAATATTGCGGGAAACGATACGAGAACGTGTACAATGAACACTTGCCAATGGTATCAAGTTTTCATAAAGAAGAGTTAGAAGAATTACGAAATTGCGTCATGATTCATAACCCATAACTGCGCAGTTATTGTTTAAAAATGTGACTAAATTGCAAATGCTATTATTAAAATATAAAGCTTTGATGTTTTTCAAGTTTTTTACCTTTTTAAAAGTTGCGTAACTCTTAAAAGATAGGCTTGTGTATGGTTTCAACGTTTCAAAACTGGGCTGAAGCTTCAGATCTCGCGAAACCTTTTCACCACTTCCAGATTTTCCCTAATCACCAAACTTTTCACTTTCAAATCTTTTTCATCAATTTTTTTCTCCGTTTCATGCACAGCTGCGGCTAGATTAAAGTTTAATGTTTAACACTTTGTTTCAGCATCTTTAAATTTTTCGCACATTTTCACATAAATACTTAAGTTTAACAATGCTGAAGCGGTTCCATAACCTGCCGTTACGCAACTTTGAAAGCTATCCGCAGGAAAAATACTTTTTCTGCCTTTTTGTTAAGCGATGAAAAAGAATTTCCATAAATTTTATGATTATTTCCTTGTATGCTTTGCCGTTTATGTGTGCTGAGTATATTTACATAGATCTTTAAATGTCTATTTAGGATTGCAAATTGTGTGTCATTTATGAGTGTTTCGTTCGGCACTTCCAGCAACGATTGTTACAGACGGAGAATTTTCCTGCCGAATGAGCTTGAATTTGCATACAAGAGAAGCTTTTGCACTTCAATATTCCATGCTTTTTTGCCAGGGAGACATTCATTCATGCACGTCACAGAGAATAAAGGAGAAAAAGCATAAAACTTATTATAATGCTGACGAAGAACGCCTAAGATGATGATTTTCTGCCTTTTCTTTCAATTTTTTCATAGCTTGGTGTGGCCGTAGGGGGTGAAGTCAGGGATGGGAAGTGGCATTTTTGACAACGGTTGCAAACTTAGCCAAGCTTAGATGTTAACCTAAAAATGTTGGACACATTTTCTACCGAAGCTGCATGCCCCAAGACATCTTTGAAGCTAAACTTCGATGAAAATATCTCGAAGATTGAAAGAATAACTTTGAAACCTAATTTAAAATCACTTTGTTTGAAACTTTTGGATGTCTATCCTGAAAAGAAATATTCCCATCCCTGATTCACCCCCACAGCTTGACGATATGTCATTTCTTTCTTTATGCGTGAAATTTTCTTGTTCAAGGCAAAACCATTTTTCCTTTTTATTTTCGCATTTAATTTTTTCTTTGTGACTGAGTTTTCGCCGTCGTCGTTATAGCGTATGTGTTTGTTTATTGTTAAGGCCCGGGTGCGAAGTTGAACATTGCACCTAAAAAATGTTTCGACGTCAAAGTAAAAATTATCGCACAACATCTACAACAATCTCGGCGAATGCGCGTTTTTCATCCGCTTTAAGGCTTAGACGGCAGCCCGGTGTTATAGAAGCCTACACTTTTCGGATCATTTTTTATGTTTTTAATGATTTTATAACGCATCGGGCGGCTTGAAACAATGCCGGATAAGATAGAGAACGAATTTCGTGTTCTAGGGCGGAGACGGGAATGTAAAGTAGCAAGAAATAAGAGGTTCAGTGTCGTAAAAAAGGAAGGTAGATGGGAGTGGATGCCTAAGTCTCATGTTTAAACTTTCAATTCCGTTTTCGACACTCTCGTTACCATGATCTGATAATAATTGCCATCATCAGCTCATCAATTTCTGTTCTTTTCTTCACTTTTTGCCTTTTTCTGGCGTTGGGTCGTTTTTTCTCAGCCGGGTAATTTCGTGTAAAATGTTTTGGATGATTCCATTAAATATTAAAGTTTAGCTGAGAAGCGAAATCATGCAATTTTAATGGGAACTTTTGTCGCTGCCATCGTTTTGTCAATCTCGCGATGCGTTACACTTACATGATCTGCCTTACTGATGCGAGATCTCATAATTTAATTGAAATTTCTCTCGTCGTCTTTGAACGTCTTCGTTTTCTGCTCGAAATGAGAAAAGTTCACAGCGCCTTTGATGGCTGTGGACTGACAAAGACGGAGAATGGCCGCATGTTGAAGAATTGTGTGAGACGACAATGAAGATTAGGCCATTTAGCAGAATTTAATTTTATCTGATGTTTTTCTGTCATTTTCCAAGTCACTCGACACTGTGAGACACAATTTTTCTCGTAATCTCCTAGCGTGAATCTAACTTTATAAAGCCATCATGCGAGAACCGAGAGGGAAATTGTTGTGTAAAACTTTAAGAAATATCTCTTAATTGTTTTGTTCGTCTTACAGTGCTTTTATTTCTGCGTCATACACAATTCTACTTCCCTCATCATCTCGAATTATGTCCGTTGTTTTTCTTAATTTCGTAGTTTACCACTGTCATTCCAATGACGAGGAATTTAATATAAGCACAAAGCACAGAAGCAAGTGGCCGACGAAAGGCAGAAAAACTTTGTGAACAATAATTTGATGCGAAATTGTGTAACGAAAGAAGTCCCAGCGATTTATGTAATTATGTGAACCGACGCTTTACTGCCGAAGAAGCAGAAAAAGATTTAGCGAAAGAACTAAGAAGAATTAATAAATTTATCTCTCTAATAAGGCCCTAATTGTCTCTCAACAATTCAAAATTATGCCAGCTGAGTGTAATCGTGAAACACGAAAATTCTTCTCGCAAAGTCTATTACCTCGTTTAATAGAATTCGAGAGACGAAAATCAATGGCAGAGATAGAAAAAATATGATCAAGAGATGCTGGAAGGTCTGTAGTGGAAGGTCGAGTGCTTTTGAGACTTTAAAAGTGTAGCAGAAATTGCCAATTTAGAAAAGATAATGGACAACTCAAGATTTGAATGTTTATTAGGCTATGTAGAAATTAAGAATGTTACGTAAAAGAATGTGTGATTGTCATTAATTTGAATATTTGAATAAACTGTTGTCCTAATGAAATATTAGCAAGCTTTAGCAATATTGAAACAAATGTTTCAAAATAACTTTTAACAGTAAAATATTCAAACTTTATTAAACTTTTTCTTAAGCAAGTTATTTAGCAAGTGACTTCAAAAACATAGCAAAATTTAGAAAAGTGAAAGATTAACTTTTCTAAATTTTGCTATGTTTTTGAAGTCACTTGCTAAAGCGTGCTTATTTGGTGATTTTAATGTTCTAGCCAAGGATATTTTAATTTTTTAACTTATTTGAAAGACTTGAAAATTTAAACAGCTAAGTGATAACTTTTGTAGACTTTCAGTTAAAACGAACAATTATCAAGTTTCAAAAATGTTAGAAACTTTGTCTTAAAGTGTTTTAAATATAAAATTTAAAAAAAAATATCCTCAAATTACCACCATCATTCATATATTGCCCCTAAAACCTCAGAAAATTATCTTGAATTAAGTTTTCGGGTAAAACCGAAGGAAGAACTTCTTCTCATAATCATCTGCAACATTAAACTAAGCTCTTGTTTTAAATAAGACTGACAAAACACAAACTCAAACAATTATTTTGGATGTTGAGCCGACGTTCTTCAGTTTGCCCCCGGAATGAAAAGTTTTTCTGCTATTCTCTCCATACTTTTCATTATCAATGTACACAGAAAAACATTTTTCTTTGCATGTTTAAATAGTTGAGATTGTTAAGCAAGTTATTCCGAGTTTTCATAATTTTCCCCTTTTCATGCAAACAGAATTCTGCTAAATCTTCAGCTTCCGCAACGCAACAAAAATTGCATGAACAAATATACAAAATGCTTAATTATTATTATTAATTTTCCTATCATGGAGTTTTGTATGTTTAGATAACTAGCGAGAGCGAGAGTTTTACGGAATGTTTCAGTGCTGGTAAATAACCTTTCAAAATCTGATAATTTTTCATGACATTATCTAAAGTGACGCAAAAAAGATTCTAGCAGCAAAAATGTTGTTCTGCACTAAAAGGAATTTTTCATGTTGAAATTTATGTTTGAGCGACAGCATCCGCAAACGACGTCATGTCAGTCATGGCTAGAAAGTTTTGCAGACCCGTCATGTCGCTTAGGAACGAAGCTTTGTTTCGACAAAAAAGTTCTAATCCACTGAATCCTTGTTTCGATGTCGGAGTTTGCAGCCTTCGGGCCGGAAAAATGTTTTCTGCCTCCATCCAGATTATTTATATAGAAAAATGCCCAAAAGTTTATTTCGGGATGCTCAGAATACTTTTATCGGCCATATTTTGATTATTGGAAAATTCATTTTTCATGATTCTAGTTTATTGGATTTTGAGTTTAAAATATTCTCTCTAAATATTCTCAAAAGTGTCAGTGCAGGGGATTTAAATAATCATAAATTTAAATAAATAATAACGATGAGAAATTGAATTTCACATTTTTCTGTTCACTTATCATGCGATAGAGTCATGGACAGAGTGGCGCCTTGGGATTTACCCTGATTTTGACTTTCAAGCATTGCTATCTGCACTTTAAACGTTAAAACTCATTGATGCGTGTGATACTAGCGGGGATTGAAATCTGCGGTGCAACTGACACAAATCTATCTATGAG
>JPYR01000180.1:56733-70397 GCA_000775305.1 Belgica antarctica
TTGCCCACGATTAAGCCTTGTTTTGGGTTGCCCATATTTAAAGCTTTGCCCTAACCACAGAGTTATTAAAAATCTTTGAGGACGATCCTTCAAAAGTCTTCATCGGTTTCCATGGCACTTGTCACAACAGCTCATCGGAACGTTTGCGTTTCGTTTTTCCTCCACTTGACGACGATTTTTTATTAAACAAAGCATTTATTGAGGAGATAAGCGGAAGTATTTCAAAGTGGTGGAAGTTGAGTAAAAGGATTTTGAGTTTTCAGGTTTAAATGGATTTAATTTCAAACTTTTATCTAGAAAAATGGTTTTAATGGACGGAAAATGTTTTTCGCGTACTACTAAAGAAATAAGTATCTACGTCAAGATTTTTGAAGGTTTACAACTGCTTTGACTTTTTGTTTACGCAAAACAGTTTACCTAACTGCCCCACAGTTCCCTTTAGAAGCAGATCAAACGTTTCTCTGTCATTAATGGAAACCAACAGAAACGAAGAACTCAGCCTTACACAAACCGCATCTAATAAAAAGTTTGAAGCTGCAAGATGAAGACGAAGGCAAAGTTGTTAACTCTCGGTTAATGTAAGCTAAAGAAGGAGCAAAGATAATGAATGTCAAAGAGAGCTTCCTAAATATTATCAAGTCGAGTTGCTACTCGACGAATGAACAGTTCAAAGAAAGAATCGCAAGCAGTCTTTTAACCTAATCAACCACAAAATGAAATCAATTAAGTTCTTCATCAACTCGGAAGCGCTGGAAAAAACCACTTCAGTGTACACACAAACTTTGCTCTTAGCAAGTCGAGATGGATTTTAATGAATTAAAATTGAACGGGAAAGCAAAAATTAAGAACTCCCGACGAAAGCTTTGCCTGAAACATGAATTTTCATTTGCTTTCTTTGCGCCTAATTGAAATAATTGACATAATCCCGAAGCAAGTTACAGGAAAAGTTTATTTTTCGTCGTTCGCGTGGCAATAAGAGCGAGAAAGCATAATTTTTCCATTAAAAAGTTTTCATTTTTTATTTCTGTAACTCCAAAGACGACTTTTCCTTCTTAGCACCGCTTTGCTTTCCAAAAAAATCTTTCTTCAAATTTTTATTAAGAAGAACTTTTCTCTGCAGATTCTATTGATTTGAATTTCATTAGAAAGACAACAGTGCGAAAATGAAGCAAAAAAGAACACGCTAAGAGACGAAGGAATAATTTTCAGCCTTGTTTATGTGTCGGGCGAGATGAAATTGCTTAATTTCTGAAGTTTAGCTTCCATTAGCAAACGTTTCTTCTTCAAACACTCTTTGGGGAGACGGTGGCGGCGTTTCTGCGATTTTCTCACTCCACCCGACACTCAACTGTATCCGTATCCAAACGAATTTTTAATGTCAATTCGACTGGCGAACACCCACGCACAGCTTTTCGGTTGTTATGGCTAAGAACGCCACGCGATGCTGTGCGCACCATTTGCTTTCCCCGACAGAACCCTCAAAAGCACCCGAAAACATCATTCAAAAGCAGTCGCGCGATTAAAGCACTTGTTCTTGTTTTAGGCTGAGAATTTTTTTCAAAAGAATGGAAAATTCTCCACAAAAGCTTTAAAGCTTCCAAGTGATTTCTCTTCCGTTGTTCTCTGGCTTTGAATACGGCTCGTTAGCATGAATACATGAATGAAGCTCGTTCGGATCTAACACAGAAATAGATTTTCAGTGCTTTTTATACGTCGCTATGGCTAAAGGCAGGAGAATGAAATCTTTGCGAGACGAGAACAAAAAGCCGGAGAAAAATGTGCCGAGAACATGTGATGTGTGAAGCTGCGCTCGAGGGGTGTATTTCGAGGGCCGACATTCGAGACCAATCAAGAAGTAAATTAATCGTGACATCATCACATGAAAGTTATGGAACACGTAACGGAGTCTGGCGGGGCTGGGCGGAGATGGAGCTGGCAAATGTGTCGGCAATTTTTCGTCGCACGGTTTTGTCTTTTTTGCAGAAAATATTTTCAAGAATATGTCTTGCAAAACTTCCAAGTAATTTCAAAGACGTTTTACAGAGAGTTGTTGCTTGATATTTTCCTGACTACTGAGAGTCATTCTCAGAAGTATCTTTGTAATGAAATTTCAGGAACCTTTTCAACACAAATTTTTCAGACCATTCCAATTTGGTTTTCAATGAAATAATATTTCAGACTTCCTGGTATTTTCTTCCGCATTAAATGTCTCAGCTATTTTTAATAGCTTTTGAAAATTCCTTGTATACATTTTGTGGTGCAAATAACAGACGAAAATTGGATCAATTTTTGACTGAATTTCATAGCAAACTTCATTTTCGTCGCATCCAGAATTTGTACACGTTTTGAATAAATTTTCTTGCAAACTCTCGATCAAAATAGTTTCTCGAAAGAAAATGCCGTCAAATTGTTGTATTTGTCGTTGCCACCACTCGCTGTATGTGCAAACAGCCAATTTATTTTCACTTTTCTCTCTCGTTAGCGTCGAACAAATTTCCGTCACACGTCGAGCTGCTGTTGTCGGCTTTGGAACTTCCTTCTTGGTCTGCTTTTTGTTGTACTCTGGCTGTTCACTTTTATTTGCGCTTGATGGTGCTGCTGCTTCGACTGCTATTTGGCTTATCAAATCAGTTATTGAATTGTGTGATATGAATAATTTATTATTATTTTCTCGTCTCCGTTCCTTTCCACTCCGTTTCTTTCGTGTGTTCATTTCATCTTTTCGTTTTCTTCTTCTTTCTGCCTGCGTTGTCCCAGAATAAATTCTTCCTTGGCATGAGATGTGTGTTGTGTGTGTTGCATACGATGGAAAGCGAACACACAGCCGCCCTCCACATCTCATAACGTTTTCAGTTTGCTTTATTTTGTTTCGAACATAAAAAACAAATCGTGAACATAAATCGGAAACTTTTAAATATGCATCGGTTCGTGCTTTTGCCGAAAATTATTTTTCTTCTTTGGACTTCTTGGTTCAACACTGTCTGTAGGTAGATTCGACCTTTAAAGGCAGACAGATGTGGAATTATTTCACACATTTTCGAGCTTATTTTCACGTATTTTCCTTGCTTTTCACAATATTTTTCATTTTCATTACTTTTCTTTACAAAATTCATAGTGTTTCAGCCGATACAAGAGTGCTGGCCTAAATACATGGAGGGACCCAATTTTTATCACAATAAACATGAAGCTTTTAAGAAAATCTGAAACGATGCGAGCCAAAAAGTCTTCTGTTCTTTTTTCTCGTCATCGCCATCGCCAAAGAAGGGTTCAAGAATTTTCAATTATTTTTTGTTGCTTCTCATATTGGCAGAGAATTTAATGACGTTTGCAGAGATAAATTTAACTATAAATTTAATGCACTCGCCCCCGGTTCAAATTGTCCATAGCTTCGTCATCGACCGCAATCAAATTCCGACGACTTTTTATGGCGACCGATTGCTTTCTTCGCGCTTCACGCTCGTAAACTGCAACTCAAGAAGTTTGCTCACGAACGGAACCAAGGATCGAAGATGGAAGAATTGTAGACGCAAAAGGAAGCCCATAAATTTTGTTCATCACACCGAAAACTCGGTTCACAACATTCAGGAATGAAAATTACTCCACCGAAGCCGACACGGAGCGGATCGCAGAGAAACTCCTTTCGCATTAATGTCTTGCCCGATTACTCGCTTTTGCTTTCGGCGTGCAACATTTATGGAATCTTCTAATTTGATTGGGAAGGAATCTGTGTTAGCATCGTGACACATACAACCGCGCTCAAGTCGCAGAGGCTGTGTAACTCTGATGAGAATTGATGGCACACATTTTTCCTTACACGACTCAGCATTAACATTCGCGTGATGGAACGATAAGATTTGTTATGATAGATGGCGTGCAATTTAAGCAGCACATTTTTAGGATTTCGAAGGCATCGACGAAGTTAATTCACGAGGATTTTCGCACGACACGAATGCCTTTCACTCAATTGTCACGTGTAATCTGGTGACGATAGTATCGTTGGCTTCGAACGACTCACGAGTAACGATTCAGTTTGGAAGAAGATTTCCCGTCGTGTCTGACACTCACCGAATAAATCTGTTCATGATAAATTTACTTTAACATGTCACAGCGTACCAAGCATTACCATATGATATTCCCTTGAATAACACATTTCGAGATGGAGCGAGAAGAATTTTCTCCTCTTTTGGCTTGCGAAGAATGTAAATATGTGTTTCAGCCAAACGCAAAAAAAATGGGGAAAACAATGTGAGAGAATTAAAACGTGTTGTGATAGGATATATTTTGCTTGATACCATCGGTAGCTAGCCAAGACCGCAGTTGAAGGTCGTGGGATTGCAGAGTCTTCGACAAGAATATTTTAAAGGAATTGCAAAACTCAAGCTTTGAGAGATTTTTATGATGCAGCTTAGGTTCGAACCCTTTAAAAATAATGTTGAATCATAATGAAAAGAAGTTCATTTGTCTTATTAATTTACAGTTTGTTAGTTTGAAACTTTTTCGTAAGCGAATTTGAAAACATTTGAAGGATGAAATTCACCGTGAACGACGTAATAATTACACTGCAACAACTTTCACCATGAATATTCACATCCCAACTCATCTCAGAAGGTTCAGTTGCGTCCTAGTTTTACCCCAGGTAACCAGTATGGCAATAAAAAATTGGATATGACAGGTGCTTCATGCCACAGAAGCTTGTACCGCTGTACAACAAGAGTGAAACTGATAACGCGCGAAGGATGCGAAACATGAATTTACATACCTGAAATGATAATCCAATATGAAATCATTGTGATCCAGCGATTATTCAAATTGTTTATTTCCATATTTATGGATTTTCCTATCCACCATAAATCATTCGGTTGAAGCGAAATTTATTAAATGATGATTTCGCTTATATTATTCCATGTATATTTCGCCCGCTGTTTTTCACTTTCAAGTATTTCTTTTTGTTAATCTTTATTCACTTGTTTGCACTTGTTTGTTTTCCTGCTTTTTCATTTATTTTTCGTCCACGTTTTCAATCAATTCTTTCAATTAGCACTCAACGTTTATTAATTTTTGTATGCAAAAAGGTTCTAGGTCCCGAAGAAAGGTTTCTGCGGTGGGTGGAACGATGGCAAAATGACTTTTCCGGGTGGTCAGCTGTATCCCTTTCGTCCAGCAGTATGTCGGTGGGATTGTTGGGCCGTGAGAAAAGGAGAAAGGAAGAAGACACAATTTTCCTTGAAGCTTTTTCGTCGCTATGCGAAGAGATGGCAACGAATGTGAATCGGGGGAAAATGAGAAAAAATAATTTGCCTTAATCACTGACCCGAGCAAAGTTTTTCTTTTTAACCATCGTCTTATTATCTTGCTATGGGAACGAGATCTCTTCTAGCTTCCCTTTTTGTCGTTATTTTTGGTCTAATAGAATTAGATTTCACTTTGTGCTTACTTTGTTAAGCCTGCAACACACTTTAATCAGCGAAAAAGATTTTTTTCCGCTGTAGCATCTCTGAATCATCAATTTTAATTAATTAAAATTATTTAAATCACATGCACGGTAAGCGTTCATTCGAGGTTCCCCCTGGGGATGGAATTCAACACCTCAAAACGTTCACAAAATCGTTTTGCTTACGTTTCGCGATTCGTTAATTAGGCTTATAAAGCCCTGAAAATTATTTTCGACGCGAGGTGCGAATAAAATGTTGAGTCTTCACAAGGTTTTTCCTTCACTCGCTCGTGTGCCGACACTTAAGTCTTGTAATCCGTGACTCAAATTCACTGCAAACACGGTTTCTATTTCGGTTTCGTTTTAATTAGTAATTATCAGGAGATTTCTCTACTCTTTTTTTCTCGGTCGACACTTTTTAGGCCAAACTTATTTTTTGATTATTTCACATTCCTTTCGTTCGGTCGCGGCAAAGAACGCGGGAAAATTATGATTTTTAATCACAACATGTTCGCATTAAAACGTGATTTAACTTTAATCCACTTCGCCAGGATATTTTAGGCTGCCTTTTTCCGACCTTCGCTGCTGGCCCCGTAAATAAACTCTGAGACTGCTTTGCCGGGCTCGATTTCCCTTCAAATTTGTTATGCAATTACTGGAGTGGAAATTTGTAGGCTTTTTCTGCTTTTCTTCCGTCTTTGTAGTTCCTTCCTACGCTCACAATGTTTTCAGTGTTGTGTATTCACATTTCCGTATTTAACTTTCAATCGAAATCGATTTGACATTTAATCCTTATCTGATTATGTCTCGCGGGTTTGCTTCTGTCAACCTTGATTTTACTTTCCGTTCCGTTATTGATCTTTAATTTCTCGTCGATTGACTATTTTCATTAAATTCTCTTCAATTTTTCTGTTAAGATTTCTTTTCTACGATAGCCGGGACAATAATCGGTCCTTTGCCTATGGGAAACAATAGATGTACTATCAGATTTGAAAACGAGCAGCAGTTTCCTTTCGAATCACATGAAAATCACGAGAGAACGTTTTCCAGCGCGAATTCCAGTTTCCATATTTTCATCCCCTCCTAAAGATTTATTCACTCTCTCGCAAGGATATCTGTGGTTCCTGTCGCTCTCAGAGAAAACGAACTAGAGTAAAAACAATTGAAAGGTTTGCGGAAAATATTTTTAACAATCATTTGTATTTTATCAAAGTAATTTGTGCTGTTTCAAATGAAAAATTCCCGGTACTTGTTGGCACGTGCTGTCAATAAACTTTTAAATAAAAACAAACTTTGATCTTCTTTTGAACCAAACTAGAATTTTAAAGTTGTTGATCTGTTAAATTAATATTATTACCAAAGCGCGGCTGAAATTTTATTAGTTATTAAAAAAGTTTGTCTCACGTTTAAACTGGAAATCCGTTTTGTGTGACATTAAAAAGCACTTCGCGGTAAGTTATTAATCTGATGGTATTATGTGACCAATATATTGCACAATATATCGAAAAGTAAAATAAAAGATTCGTTACGTGCATTTTTATTTTTTTTTATTATTAAAAATATATTTTTATAGCCAAACAGCGTAATACTGAAACATATTTTGTAAAATTGCCGTGCGTGTTGAGAAATTACTTTGTCATTCATGTCCGTTTCGATTTTATAATCTCGCATGCGTCATTCACGTACTGGTTAAAGTCTAAGGCGTTGTCGGAGTAGACGTGGTGGCCGGCAAACGCGACGCTTTCAATATGCGTGTAGCTTGTGGTCGGACGGAACTCCTTGAAGATCTCGCCATACTTGTTGTCCATCCACGAAGTTGCACCGTACAGGAACGTCAGCGGAATATCATCCTTGATTTCAGATTTGAGTCGTTCGCCGATAGGATTTTTCGCCCACGGACCGCCTTCCAGCAAGTTCTTGAAAGCTTCTTCGCCGCTCGGATTGCGATGGCTGTTGCATTGATGGATGTATTGCGCAATTACGTTCTGATCCTCAACTGCGTGTTCGTATTTTCTCAAAATATCAGCGCGCGCTTTCTTGATCAGCCATTCTCCGTAAGGACCAGCTGCCCTTATGAGTGCCAGCGGCCGCATTCGTTGAAACACTTTCACAAGTGACCGTTTCCACAGCGCAACGTTCCTGAGATCGGGTTTTTCTGTAAAGCCCCACGGATCCACTAGAATTAAATGTTCAACTCTGTTTGGATACTTCATTGCGTAGGCCGATGAAATGAAACCGCCAAAGCTGTGACCAAGAAGAACCATTTTCTCGATCTGCATTTTGTCGCGCCAACACTCGACAAACTCCACGAACTGGTCTTCAATTTCTGTTGCGTCTTTTGAGAAATTTGGTCGGGAACTGCGACCAAACCCAAGCAAATCCACTGCGTATAACGGTCGTTTCGCCGCAATCTCTTCAAGATTCATCAACCAGAACGCAATGCCGGCTCCGAACCCGTGCAACATCACAATCGGAGTGTTTTTGCTGTCTGTGTTCATCGTGAGAGTCCAGACCTCATCTTCCTTGCCGACACACGACCCCAAAGGGACCGAGAATCTTTCAAAGGGAACTTTCACGTCTGTGGAATCACGAAGTAAACAATTAGTGAATCATCGAAACTATTTTTAAACCACTCACTTGACAGAATCGTTGTCTCGGCCTGTTCCAGGAGATCAGGCGAGTGTCCATTCCACGTCATGTACGCCAAGAACGAATAACTTTCAAATAACAACGATTAATGCGTTATCAGATGTGACGTTCTCGTAGTCAAGGTCAATTTCGTGATTGAAAATTAATATTTCATGAACATTTTTTTACGCCGCTAAAACTAAATGTTACCAATACCTTCTGATTTGATTTGCAGGAACGACTGCACCTTCGTTGACCATGATTGCTTGTGACTCGATTACCTGCAAATTTGTTGTCAAAAATTACTTCCTTCGCTTGAGAAACTTCAATTTAGAATGATTCGTCAGATTCACATCTTTCAATTACGAAAAACTGAGTTCCAGCGAAAAATTCGTCGGCTCTGCACGCTCTGAGTTTTGTTTTTTTATTCCAGCTTGGGCGACATTGGAATAGCTATTGAGATTGAAACGCAGAAAATTCGTTGAATTTTATTACAAAATCCATTGAAGACTATTTATTTTCGACAATTCTCAAACTTTTTTGAAGAATCACACAATTAGAGACTTCATTACTTTCTTAAAAGAAGGAGAGACCTTAAAGCTTCTTCTTTATCGATTAAACGACTAGGAAGTTTCATTAACTCAGCAACGATGAGATAAACCCGAAGTGTTAGTAATTCTAACGAATTTAATTTATTTGAAAAGTCGTCATTTGTGGTGATTTTCGTTTGTTCTATGTTTTATATTCAATTATTTCTATGTTTTTAGTTGAACTCGGCAGCATTTTCATAATCCTGATTCAAAAAATTCAAACTCTAAAAATAATAAACAATCAATTCATGAAAGGTCGCAAAAGATCACCGTCACCGCGAGCGAGGTCGCCGCAAAGCAAGAAGTCGGCGGCACGACGAAAATTGGAACACATGAAGTAAGTTTGCATCCAAAACAAGATTTCACTTTAATATTTGTCATGATTACAGTCAAGAACAGGTCAAAGCAGCTGTTATCAAGAAGAAGCAATGCGATGGAAAGGCGCTTGAGATTGTGAAGAAGCTTTTGGATCCGTTCGATGATGAGAAAGAACTGCTGGTGCTGGTAATGTCGTATTTAAAACCACAAATTTCAATAGTGTAACATTTTGTATTGTTTTTAGATGAGAGACATCAACCAGAGCCACTACCAGGACATCGTCGAAGAGCGGGCGATTATGAAGCTTTGCGGGTATCCTTTGTGCAGCGGAACAATCGCCAAGTAAGTCAGGAACTGGTATGAAACTTTCCACCGGCTGACCTTTCTCAATATTACAGAATGCCAAACCAGCAGTTCCACATCTCGACAGCCACCAAGAAAGTTTACGACCTCACCGACCGCAAGCACTTTTGCAGCGGCAAGTGTCTTCGCTTCTCAAACTACCTGAAAATCCAGCTCTTGACGAGTCCGCTATGGATGCGCGACAACGAAGTGATACCGAAGTTCAAGCTGCTGAAAGTAGATGAACACAAACAGGATCTTCCCGAGACTCTTGCACGATTGTCACTCAACGAGCCGAATAAAGATTAAAATTAATACTTTTTATTGAAAGAATTCTCTGGCTTGCTGTTTGTTGACATCCGGAAGATTAAAATTGCGATGAATCATCAAAACCGTTCACGCCCTGGCGGTGTCGGTGAGTACGCGAACGATGGACCCGACTCCGGCCTTTGCAAACACCTTCTCGTGCCACTGCAGCAGGTGACCGCTGGATCCGTCCGAGGGAAACTCGAAGCCTCTGTAAATGTACTTCATCAGAGTGTCGGCGGTGTCGGAGTCAAAACCTTCAAGCGCGCTGTCAATTTGCGATGGCTTGATCGACAACATCACTCGCAAGGTGATCTGCATGGCCTGGTCTTTGAGTTGCTGGTTCTTGGTCGCCAGCGGGGCGTTTTCCAAGCAGATTTTCAGCGCCTCGACATTTTTCTGTTTTAGCAAGAGCTGGTTGATCTCGCCTTCGTCGATGCCGCTGAGCTGCTGATTCTCCTGCTCGTCGTCTTTGAAGTTGTCTTCGTTGTACTGATCGACGTCGATCTTTCTGAAAGCAGAGCTATTTGTGTTCTTTGCCATTTTTCACTGATTTCACTTCGCAATGACTTTTTCTATGATTGTTGACGATTTTCAAAACGCGCTTTCGAGGTGAAATGACTCGACTTAGAATTTGAATTTAAACATCGAAAGTCCGTTAAATTATTTTAACTTGAATTTAAGGTTTTGTTGATTTTCTCATTCAATTTCGTTTTATTTCTATATTCTTTTTGAATGACTTATCAGTGTTAAACATTTTCTTGCAGTCTGGGTTGGATGGAGTCGCAGTGTATGTGATTTTCTGCGAAAGGAAATGCCAGTTGCTTCCAACTTTCTTTCGATACAAGTGGCCAGTAACGAAAGATCTTTTAATAATACCACGGGCCATCAACAACGGATAATTTGCGGGCAGGTCAAGGTAATCTTCCCATCTAATGACGACATCGTACTTCTCTCTTAAGCTTTTCTGATGTCTCAACTGTGCTGCGTTGCTGCGAATCATAGCTCCGAGATCTTCGTCGTTAACTTTTTCAATTTTAAATTCTTTACAGTTTTCACAGTTGTCTCGGTCTTTACACACACAGTTTTCTCGGTCTCGGTAGTACAAAGTTTCATTGAGAACGATTACTCCACCAACAGGTGTCACTTCACCTGCATTGTTGAAAATTTTGCTTGGGTTTATGCTTGTGTCGTTGTTAAACTTGAGACTGTAGCCATGCACGTCGATAAAGTTGCCACTTTTTTCGACTATTTTCTTCCGTTCTTCCGTTCTTCCGTTCTTCCGTATTCGTTGACGTAAATTGATTTCAACTCTGGGCGATTAAAGTCCACAGAATTTGTTCTGACCTTTGCGTAAATAGAACATCCTTGAAGTTCAGCAGTAAAAACGAAATTAGTTGCATCAGTGTTGCGAACAGTCAGCACATTGTTCTTGTTTTTTGACTTGCTCTTTTCTGTGACTCTTTCTTCTTCTTCTCTCGCAGTCACCAGCCAGTAGCCTTCCATCTTTGAAGCATCAATGGCTGCGATATTTTGATCTGCCATTGAATTGCTTTTGACGAGCTTCAATAGGAAGGTTTTGCACTTGTCAACGTAATCCAGTTTAAAAGTGTTTAGTTGGTTCTCAGTAGGATTATTGTTACCAGCAGTTAGTTCTTGTGTTCCAACTGGGAAATTTTCCAAAATATTAGGAATGTTATCTTTGCTTATGAGAACTGCTTTTGGAAGTGCTATGCCTCGGGTTTGACGTCGTTTCTGATCACTAGAATCAAACTTGTTAGTTGGGAACAGTGCAAGCGTTGATTCATCATGATATTTTTCTTGGACTTCCTGTTCGTTTTGTCCGAAAGCGATCGCAATTTGACTTAAGATGAACAATAAAGCGATCACCTTGAAGCAACGCAATGCTTTTTTAGAATGCATTTTGTCTACTTTATGAACTTGTTTTTAGAGGTACTTCCAAGTTTTTTCACAATGTATTGTAGCTTATTATCTTCGACAATTTTAAAGAATAAATAAAACTTGAAGCGATCCAGATCACCAGCCTAAAACGATGTCTTTGAAATGAGAGTAAGAAATGAAATGATTTTTTATTAAATGATTCAGAAAAACCCAGCACAATTAGTTTTTATTCCATCATCGCTTGATAACGATGTGCGAAAAGCAGACGCATATTTGTGATGATGATACAAAATCTGTTGATTTTCAGGGTACGGACGTGTCGAAAATTTGCCTAATAGACAAATAAAAGATATGTCTTAACGTTATCTTAACGTAAAGCAATAACGTTATCAACACAAACTTGTTACTATTTAGACAAAAAATTAAGAAACAAACAGTTGAAAGTAATTATTTTATTTGCTTGGAATCTTAAACGATTGCTTTGCGCTCAAGAAACTCAAGATGCATTTCTTCACATATTTCTTCACCAAACGATCTGTTCTGCAGGGATTATTGAATATGTTGATTAAGCGGTAAATTCTGACGTTGGAATTGTTAATCTGAAGGATATTTGAAGATAATTGAAAAATTTGCAAACATGCTTAGCTTTAATTGTCACAAAATTGTATAAACTTGACTTGGTGACTGCTTATCCATTTGCCCAATGGTTCTTGCTTTTTCGTTTGTTCGCAAACTTTCTATTCGCCGCTTTTTCTGCTTTAGTATGTTCCTTCTTGTCGTGTTCGTGTTGAACGTGCGCAGCTTCTGGTGAAGTCACGTGTGGTTCGGGAATGTTTATTTCAGTGACGTTCACTGCATAATCGACTTCAAATAATTCGGTGTTGTTTGCATGGCAACTGGCGATAATTTCTTGCACAACTTCTTGAATTCCATCTTTTCCGTATCCAGACTTGTTGATGCAAATGTTATCGACGAGAACGACGTTCTCCAACTTCTCAAGTTTGCTGAAAATGTTTTCCGGTATCAAATGGATGTTGTTGTTGGTGAAGTCTACACAAATCAATTTCGGATTAAACTCAAACAAATTGGCACTCAGCTCGATGATTTCGTTGTCGTTCAAGATCAGTTGCTTTAGATTCGGAAATTGTTTTAAGTCATCCTGAGAAATCGTTTCCAAGTTGGATCCACTGATCTGCAGTCCTTCGATTTTCTTGAAAAAAGATTCGAAGTGATGAGGCATGAACATGCAAATTTGGTTGTCGATATGAATGCTTTTGACGTCGTTGGCGGTGTTTCCGGGTAAATGTTCACCGAGAATCGATTCCACCACTTCGTCAGGCGTTTTGACTCGCAACTCGGTAATGTGGCACTGGTAATGGTCCTTGATGAAACTCCAAGTTATGATTTGGTAGTTACAAGTCACTTTCAACGAGACTGCCAATGGAACCAACCAAATGAAGCACAATGCTGTGAACCTTAAATCGAATTAGTAATTTTGAGCAATTTCGAATAACATTGAATTAATTTTCATAATTTTTACCCCATTTTGCTGTTTTTTGCTTTGAAACTGTGCAATGAACTACGTAGCAAAAGCTTTTGCAAAAATCTTTATTCTGAACGTTCAGAGATAAACAACAATTGTTGCGCATGCCAACAAGCATAAAACTTTGCCAAAATCAACATGCGTGAGTGACAAGCTGTTGACCTAAGTGAAATAGTCGGAGACCAGACCAGATGGTCAATTCATCGTGTAGAGATGGACTTGGTTTTTTAATATAGATTTTTACATCGACCAAATGGTTCAAGCGCTTTTTTTTGAGAAAACCACAAACGCACCTTTAATTTTGACAGAAGTACAAAAATTCTTGTTCACAAAACGTATAAAAAACCTTCGTAAAAACCTTAAAATTGATAATAAGGAAAGAAGCTATCTCTTAAGAACGTAGCTTTTATATTTTACTTGTTTAACATGAAGACATTATGCTTTTCTCCTCGGGCTACTTCTCGGTTCTGAGGGTTTCATGATTATCGACGACGACGAAAATTACGTTAAAATGAACCTGAAACAGATTTCAGGACAGAAGTTTTACGTTGCATCGAAGCGTCTTGATGTGCCTGACAAATATAATTTTGTTAAGCTCGACAAA
>JPYR01000180.1:70407-123641 GCA_000775305.1 Belgica antarctica
TCCTCGGGCTACTTCTCGGTTCTGAGGGTTTCATGATTATCGACGACGACGAAACTTACGTCAAAATGGACCTGAAACATATTTCGGGACAGAAGTTTTACGTTGAATCGAAGCGTCTTGATGTGCCTGACAAATATAATTTTGTTAAGCTCAACAAGTTTGGCAAGAAATTGCTGATTTGGCAAGCTTTATGCAGCTGCGGCATAAAGAGTGCCCCATTCGTGACATCATCAATTTGAACTCCAAAATTTACATCAAGGAGTGCTTGGAAAAGAGATTGCTTCCATTCACCCGTCAGCACAAAGTTCCTTCAAGTTTTGGCCAGACTTTGCAAGCTTTCACTACTCACGAGCGACTCTGAGCTGGTACAAAGCCAACAATGTCGATGTCATCCCGAGAAACATGAACCCTCAGAATTTTCCCGAATTCCGTCCCATCGAGCAGTACTGGGCCATCGTCAAATCTGAGCTAGAGAAAATGGGTTAAGTTGTCAAAAACGACAAAGAAATGCTCACGAAGTAGAACAGGTGTGCTTCAGAAGTCACCAACAGTGTTGTGCAAACCATGATGGCTGGTATCAAGACAAATGTTTGAAAATTCATCCGCACCCGTGATATATAATTTAATTTTAATTTTGTCACAGTTTGTAGCTGAATAAATAATCTTTCCAACGATATATTACAGGTCTACTTTATCAACAAAATTTCTGACTAAAACAAGATGCAAAATCGTACTTTGCTTCAGAGCCTTCACGTTAAATTCAGTTAGCTGCTTTCAAAATCGTCATGACGGAGTATGAAAACTCCAAAACCTGTGAAAAACTCAATTAATTATGATATGTTTAAAGCAGTTTTAAGTTAGCTTTACATTCTGAAAAGTCGCCAATTCAACGCGTTTGACGAATCCATGAAATCCTTTGATGTTCTGACTCATCAGAATAATCAAAACAAGATCTTTCCGGTGACTTGGAACCATTTTGTTTCAGTTGATACCGTGCAAAGCAGATGAAAGCTTGTCCAGCCTGCTTGTCACTCGTGATCCTATCCAGCAGTATGCAAAAAGCTCGACCAAGATGACCAGAACTAAAGCAAAAGCCATGATTGAGTCAGTTTTTTGAAAATGCAAGAATCAACATGTATAGGGCTGAATAATGCATTGTGAAAACGACAAGGAAAATTGATCGCAACAAATCATATACTGCTTCCTGCGAGTTATAACCAAAAGCCTCGTTTTTTATAATGATCATGTCTGTCATACTTTATAAGCATTTTTAAAAATTCTTTACGTTTATTCATCATGATTTCTTCTTAACACTGATTGACTTTTGCTGCATTTTCTTCCGACTTTTCACATTTTCCGACAGCCAAGCTTGTGGAATGTCGCTGGTGGTCGCTGAGTTCATCCGAACAGGCACTGTCGATATGATGTTATTTGGCTGCGTCTTTGCGACGAAGGTTTCGAGTTCGTCGTAGCTTGAGTGCTCGGAATACTGGACGTGAAGCAGCGAAATGCGTCCTGACGAATATTTTTGGTTCTCCCAGCCGCTGGCGACCACTCCAAGTATCGTGTTAAAGGAATCTTGATTGTCTCGAAGGAAATCTCGGAGATTCTGTAAGCATTCAAAGTTACAAGTCTGCATAATTGCAGATAAAAATGACTTACCGGATAACTCAGCTGTATCATGTTGACCACTCGCACATCCGCTTCTTCTTCGTACTCGACGACGTGGTTCTTGAAAATCTCCAAATGTTCAGCTGAACAAGTGCAGATCGCTTTGAAAGCCTTCATTCGTTCTTTCTCTAAAAACACTTTGAAGTTGAAGTGTTTCACTATCGACATCCAGGCTTTCTCCTTGCCGATCAAGTAAGCACCGACGATGATGAGAAACTTCTCGCCGATGTTCTCTTCGAGGTATCGCTGAACGTGCTTCATCAGAAACTCAATCGACTCGTCTTGTGCTGGCATTCGTCGTTTGCTTCCAAGGTAAGTCGTGTCCAGATACACCAGGTCAAGTTTGACATTCCATCGCTCGAGCTGCATGACCATTGCTTCGTTTGCCCGGAAGTCGCCAGTGTGCAGCACATTTCTTCCGTCGGGAAACTGAAACAGGAAAAGTAAGGCGCCAGGGCAGTGATTTGCGTCCATCGGTGTGATTTTTACTTCCTCGATGTAAAACGGCACCGCAACGTGAACAACTTCCAGAAGCTCGTCAGCTACTCCAATGAACTGCGTAACGAGTATCGCCGTAATCTGCGAGAGGTAGATTTTGTGCTTAAACTTCTTGCTTAGTCCGATGTAGTGATCCGCATGGAAATGTGTCAAGAAGTAGTGCTGGACGAACGAAATGTCGCCGTAACGGAAAGCATCGACAGCGAACAGCGAGCCCTCAATGACTTTGTACTTTGGGCAGACGACTTTCTGGCGAGGTTTCTTCGTCGACTCTTCAGGCGCTTCGTTCTCGTCGTCTTCGCTCTCTGAAACCACCGCCACCAACTGCTTCTCCATGTTCAGCTGCTGCACGTCGTACTCAGGCGCGTAAATCCTCTTCATTAGTTCATCGAGAGTGCTAGCAGCTGACGAAATGCCTTGAAGATTGCTGGAGATGCACTCAAGCTCAACTCCGTCTCGAAGCTTCAGATCAGACTCGTTCAATGTCTTGTCGCCTTCCTGAAGATCAACTTCGAGAAATTGCGTCATTGAAACGTCTTCGAGAGGCTGTGCCGGCAGTGACGACTGCTTGTGGCAGGTAAAGTAGTCTTCGCTGGTCTTTTTAAAGTAGTTGATGAGTGTCGGTTGTCTAAGAGTGAAAGGAGATGGCTTAGAAGCTGATCGATTGCAACTTTTGAAGTCCAAACTTACTTGTCGTCCTTCCTCAGGACTTTAATTTTCACCTTTTTCTTTGTTATCACTGGCTTGACATCTGGCTTCTTCTCTTGTTCATCTTCCGATGATAGCGTGATGACCTCCACTTCCATTTATTTTCATTAATGTCACTATTCCCGCGCTCGGCGATGTTTTTTGTTTGTTTTTGTGTTTGTTTTGTTTTCACCACTTTATTCACCTCTGCACTTGACTGATTTCAACAAAACGAAAATTATTGTTTACGATTGCCAAAAATTAAAAGAAAATAATTTTTAAGGGAAAGTAATGGCAAACCGGACTCTTAAAGATGCCAAAAACATCCACGGCACCAATCCGCAGTACCTGGTGGAAAAAATCATCAGGTCAAGAATCTATGACAGCCAGTTCTGGAAAGAATCGTGTTTCGCTTTGACCGCAGAACTTATGGTCGACAAAGCGATGGAACTGCGCTTTATCGGCGGTGTCTACGGCGGCAACATCAAGCCGACGCCTTTCATCTGCCTGGTGCTGAAGTTCCTGCAGATCCAGCCAGAGAAAGATATCGTCATCGAGTTCATCAAGAACGAAGAGTTCAAGTATGTTCGAGCACTGGGCGCGTTTTACTTGCGTTTAACAGCATCGGCGGTTGATTGCTACAAATACCTCGAGCCACTCTACAACGACTACCGCAAGATACGACGACAAAACCGCGCCGGCCAGTTTGAAGTTGTGCACATGGACGAGTTCATCGATGATTTGCTTAGGGAAGAGCGAGTTTGCGATGTGATCCTGCCTCGCATCCAAAAGCGCATAGTTCTCGAAGAAAACGGCGACCTCGACCCGAAAGTGTCGCTGCTTGAAGACGATTTGGACCAAGACGTCGAGATGAGCTCGGAAGAAGATGAACCACCGAAGAAAACCGAACCGAAGGAAGACAAGTCGTCGAAATACTCGAGCAGCAAGGTTGACAGCCATCGCAAGCGCAGCCGATCGACCTCAAAAGATAAATACAAGAAATCCAAGCACCGCCGGGATCGCTCGCCCTCAAGAGAAAAGAAGCATCGCGAACGTGACGACCGACGGGGCTACGAGAAGCGAAGATCTCCAGAGAGAAGACGGTCGCCGGAGAGGACTCGCTATGATGACAAGCCCTACAGACGTGACAGAAGCTACGAAAGAGACCGCAGAAGGCATTGAAAGACTTGAAAATCATCGTAAAATCATTTCTTGTATCACTTCTTCTAACAATAAAAATTCAGGATGCAAAAATATTCAATTTTCACTGTCAGTCACCGCTTTCAGGTCCCGACTGATCATCGACTTCAGCTCAAAGCTCTGCAAAGTCTTGTCGAACGAATCCAGTATTTCCCGCTTTCTTCGCATCTCATTCTTAACTTCCGACGACTCGGGCTTTGGATCAGACTCGAGGGTTTTGACGGGCGCAGTTGCATTCTTCTTAGATTCCATCATTTTCTCGCCGATTTGATACGACAGCGGCTCTTGTGATTTCAACAGCTTTACAATTGGATCCACTCGGGTCTCGACTTGTTTCGGAGATTTTTCGAGTGAATTTGGCTTGTCGATCAGCGCTTGGCTGTCAACTTGAACTTCCTTGAGTTGAATGTTCTTGATTGGAAGGTTCTTCAGTTCAACTTGACCTCCGTCGGGGTTCTTTGAGATCTGTTCTTGATGAACGGCTTGAACAACTGGCACAGCTGCTGCTTTGTCGACTTCAGCTTGAACTGAATTTGCAGGGGCGTTGAAACCTGGATCGATCTTTACCGGGCTTGAGCTCTCCACTACCGGCGCATGCTTCAGTTTGTGCACTTCTTCGTTGGTTTCTTGCTTCTCCTTAACACTCGGCCCATTGTCCATAGACTGCTTCTCAATCTTGTCAACTTTCTCTGCGATTTCGTCGAATTTCTGGAGTACCAGCTGCTGAGTTTCTTTATTCTGCTTCACCAGCTCCTGTTTCATCTCTTTAACTTCCTTCTCCAACTTGTCTTTGCTTTCTTTCAGCTCTTGGATCTCTTCGTTCTTCTCTTGGATCTGCGCCAACGGGTCTTTAAACTCTGATTTGCTGTCAGCGGCGATCTCTTGTTCTTCCTTCCTGATGCTGTCGTCGGAAATTTTTACTTCCTGTTGGTCTGAAGACTTCAATTCTTCCTTTTTGTCGAGTTCTGGTGAGTTTAATGGCTTAAAATCGTTGAAGCTCTTCACACCAGGTTCAAATATGTTCACTTCCGGTTTCACTTTCTCCACTTCCGGTTCTGCCTTCTTCGCATTCAAATCAATTTTTTTGAACTCTGCATCTTTCTTTTCCGGCTCAACTTTCTTCTTTACTGTGTCTTCAACTGGCCTCACAGTCACCAGCTTAACCCCTACAATCTCCGGATCACTGTGAGTGTCTTTGGGATGTTCGATTATAGCCTCGATTATCGAAGTTTTCTCTTCCAAGTGGCTTCTTGATTTGGCTTCGTCGATGGCAATGAGGTTTGCGTAGGTGCCGAGGATCATGATGACAAAGCCAACGACGATGATTATCTGAGCGAATGTTTTCTCCACCGAGCTGCGTTGCATAATTTTGACAAAGCAGGTCGCGGGGAACAAAATGCAAACAAGAACGCCGATTGTGGATCCAACCAGAGAGATGATGACTTCGACGGATGGAATTAAAATGCCGATGACCATCGTCGAGAAAATGATGAACAGTGTCACTGGCTTGTACTTTGACTCTGGCACGTGCGACGCAAGCTCGGAATGAAAACTTTTTCGATGCAAAAATGAGCCCAGTGCAGCGCGGCACGGGAAAATGACGAGTGGGAAGCTGCAAGCGATGGACAAAATGAAGCCAATCGTGATTGCGTCGTTGGCGAGGGACGGTCGGAAGTTTATAAGCACGTTGCCGGACAGTTTTTGATTGTAGAACGCTAGGTAGCCGAAGAATCCGACGATACAATACACGGAGCAGCAGATCGACGTGGCCTGGTGAACGGTTTTCTTGATTCGATCGAAGGAACCGGAGAAGCCCATCGTCTCGTATACCTCGAACAGCTGCATTTGGCAGGACATCGCCATTGAAAAGATCGGGATGCACTGCAGAACACCGGAAGTGTTCCAAAGACTGATGTTTGACCACCAATTCGAGTCGCTTTCAAATCTTTCGAAGGACTCGAACACGATTTTGAGAGTGAGGCAGACGTAGAAGCCGATGGATGCTCGGCAGACCAACGCCAGCGATTCGATGCTCTTTAGGAAGCAAAGCGGCACAACGCAAGTTAATGTGATGGCGATGATAAGGAACTTCCTGACGGAGTCGTGGCTGAAGCTCTGAGTGTTGAATATTTTGGAAATGATGAGCGGACTGAGATCTCCGATGACGACGTAGAAGGCGACGCAGGTTCCCATCAGGAATCCAATGACTGAAATCTCGACCATTGTTTTGCCGGCCGATCCAAACATGTGAAATCCCAGCTGCTCCATGTTCCGCCTTCTCGTCACAATGCTGGCTTTTATGAGGTAATGACAGCACGATCTCGTGACGACGGTGCTTACGAGTAACAGCAAAATCGACAGAATTACGCCGCACTAAAAAATGGAAGAAAATAAATTATTCTATTCGATTGAAGCACAATTTCTTACTTTTGAGAAGCAATACGGCATTGCCAGGATAGCAGTTCCGATAATAGAATTCGCCAGCGTCTGAACATGATGACTTGACATGCCGAGTTCATTGAAAACTCATAAAGACTGGGGCACGACTTTACGTGGCTAATATTTTTGATTTGTTATTGTTTTGAGCGGCGAGTTCGAAAATGACGGAGCTTTTGGTTGGCAGGGTTGTGTTCAAATCTGATCAAGCTTTTGAATGCGTTCGTTTGTTTGTGATATTCAAGTTTTTCGGAGAGTGTAGACAGCTGATTTTAAAATAAATTTTAAGGACTTCCAACAAGTGTAAAAGAAGTGAAAAAGTAAAACTCAGATACTTGACGATGGTTTTCATTGAAAGCAGCGACGAACCACTCGAATCAATCATCAAAGTCGAGCCGGAAAATTTTCAAGCTTTGCCTGAACGGGAACTGCAAGTGGTTGTTAACGAGTAAGATCACAACATCTAAAATCGCTTAAATTGAAGTTTTGATTGATTTGTTTTAGTAATTTCATGCCAATCGTCCTCGTGCGAAGACTTGAAGACAGACAAATTGAAAGTCACACCGCAGCAATCAAAAAACCTTGGCGACGTTCAAGGAAAGCCCCTCCAAACCCTTTTGAAGTGAAAAGCAGAAAGCCAATTCGCAGAATAAAGCATAAAAAGCCGTATTTATGCGATTACTGTGATAAAATATGTCGAACTCGGCCAGGAATCGTCTCACACCTTCAATGCCGCCACTTCAGAGCTGGCCCGTTTTACTGCGACTTGTGTCCGACATTGCTCAGAGCAAAGTTCCTGATGACAAACCACATGCGGAGCTGTCACTTGGGTATCAAGCCTTTCGCCTGCGAGACCTGCTTTTACCGTTCATCCACGAAGGCTGGGCTTTTACGTCACATACGGTTAAAACATGACAAGAAGAAAAATTGCCCAGTCTGCGGGAAACTCGTCTCTGAAATTGCATTGCATGTCAAGCAAGTCCACAACAAACCGAAGGAACCAAAAGCCTCTTGTGACATTTGCGGGAAACTTATGGGCAAAAGTATTCTTAAGCATCACATTCTCGTTAGGCACAAAAATAAACCAAACAAGTGCACAGCTTGTGAAGAATCTTTCAGCTATGCAGCAGACCTCAGACAGTAAGACCTGAACATTACCGTGTTGTTAACACCTTAATTTAACTGTTTCCTGTTGCAGACACTTCATGGAGAAGCATTTTGTGGGCGAAAAATTTAAGTGCAGCTGCGGAGTAATTTTCAATAGAAAAAATTCGATTGTTCTACATCAACAGACATGTTTGAGTTCTGAACGTGTTTTATGCAAGGTAAAGTACGATTATCAAAGTGATTTCTTTTATTTAATTAAAGTTTCTGAATAGATTTGTTCTAAGGATTATAAAACAATGCATACATTAATCAGACATTGGAACAGAAATCATTTTGAAAAACACGGTCGACTGGTCTACGGAAAATCAAGTCTTACAAAAATACCAGCCAAAGGGCGCTACATTTGTGACTTTTGCGGAATTCAGCTTAAAGATCGCTATAACATAATGAATCATTTAAGACTTAACCATCATGTGTACAATCCACCTTTGAACTGCAATCACTGCTCTGAAACATTCACTTCAAGGAAAGCGTTTAATGTTCATAAGAAAGTTGTTCACAAGAAAGTTGTTCAATCCCTTAAACAAACTTTTAATTGCGACGTATGTGACTTCAAAACGAATTTAAGGCCACACATTAGAAGGCATGTCATGACTCATGTGAAAAGTAGAACAAAGTGTCCAATATGCCTTAAATTAGTAACCGTGATTGAATTACACATCCAAGGTCACAAAGAGAAGCAATGCCGAATTTGCAACAATAAAATGGAAGCACGTTGCTTTCGAAGTCACATGAGTCAGCACAAGACAGCAAAAAAGTGCAAACAATGTGACAAAACCTTCATCGCTTCTGAGATGAGAAAGTAAGTTGAACTTTTTCAGGTGATTAGATTTGAAACTAAAACAAATGCTTTCAGGCACATCATCGCAGCACACTCGGAAGGTGAAGTGTTCAAGTGCCACTGTGGATCACTTTTCAAAAACATTGAAGGACTTCGACGACACAAGTTGAGCCACGGGGAAAAAAACATTCCTTGCAAGGTAATTCAAATCCTTTTCTCGATTTGGCAAAAAAAAAATCAATTTTTTGTTTCAGGACTGCAACCTAATGTTCAACATGCAAACTGCACTCATGCAGCATGTGAAGTTCCAGCATCCAGAAAGCTACAAAAACAGGGAAAACAAAAAACTTAGGAAAAAATCCAAATCAAAATCGTTATGCTCTGATAAAAAGTTTTCGTCCAAGGATGACTAAATTACAGATAAAAAAAAGCAAAGGGAGAGACCGGCACTGCAATCAGTGCTGCAATTAGCCGACATTTTTAAAATTCCTCTTTCGAAACCTGGTGAAATGTTGCTTACATGTTGCACACGTGACTTAATTATCTTATCAATAACATTTCACCCTGCTTCGAACCAGGGAACTTCAAAAAAGTTTCCTGGACCACTTGTTCTGGTCTCTCCCTATTTACAGTGGGTTGCAGAATTTTTCTATAAAATAGCTTCAAATGCATAATTTAGCAAAGAACTGATACATTTTTAAACAATTAAAAAAAACCAAACGAACGAGCTCCATCAGTTATCACATTTTCCACTTTTTATTAGAATTAAGAGCTTAAAATGTTGCTTATCATCCCTGAAAAGATATATAAATACATTTATGCATGAATCTTTACAAAATTGATTCTGCAATGCCACTTAACGATATCGTATGAATTATGTTTTGGTAAGTTTGATGTGTGCCTGCACTTTGTAGTTTCTGTTTATCCTTTTGAAAGCCTCCTCCGAAGTGTAAAATAACTCAAGCCTTTGAAAAGCATCAACTGGATAAGTATTTTCGCGACATTGTCATAGAATCCAGCAGATTCCATTCCCAGCTCCTTCAAAATCGTTTCTGCCTTGCTGTAGTGACAGTAAACGATATGTTCTGGACATTTGATGTCATTCCTTCCGAAGTTCCCAGTTTCGTAGAGGGCAACCACGAGTCCTTCTAGGCAATACTTGTGCAGGCTGAAATCACTGACATAAAGCATCACGGTCGGCATGTGCTTGAACAGAACCAGAAATCCAGAGAACACAAGCATAAAGCACGAAGTAACAGCGGCAATGAAAGTTCCGTTCTAAATAAGGAAGAAACGTTAGCAGGTTTCAGTTGTTTTCATCGCAACAACTTACAATCGGGTTGACCATTGTGCCAAGCATGATCCCAAAACCATCGGCTGTAATCGTGATAAGCACAAAAATCAAAATCACTTTCAGGTATCGCCCCGGTTCTGGCGGTTGGTCAGTGATGAAGTACACAAACGATGCGTAAACAGCCGCAAAAAGTGTCTGAAAATATTCAATGTCAACAAGACGACCAAAAATTGTTTGCTTTTCTTACATGGATCGGCGTTGATGTGATCAAAGCCGCCAAGTAATAAGTGCGCAGCTTATACCAGTTGAAAACTTCCTTTTTTAAGTATTGCACTATTTCAGCGGGAACCTAAGACCACTGGCATCATGGTTGTCGTACCTGGACAAAGAACTTCCACATTAGCGGACCCGTCAAACGCGATTGTTCAAACTCACCAAAGGTAAACGATGTTGATGAGTAGGAATCCGATGTTCGAGATGCTTTTCTGAGCGTTCACGCCTGAATCGCCAAAGTACAGTCCGATCACGATCGCTACAAGCACGTGCAGGAACAGCTTTAGGTGCGTCACCGTCCAGTCTCTGAACAGCAGAACGTTGCATCGAGTTATCAGCACCCACAGCCGCGTCCACTCAGACGGCGATATCCGCACGCCGGGTTTGAAACTCATTTTCCCTGAGAAATCTTCACTGGTTTTCGTGTAGACGCTGACGCGCTTCTCGTCTGTGTCACACGACATTCTGTCTTCCGCCCGGTCAGACTGGTTATCGTACTCATCGCGGATGTAAACAGTCGTCGTAGACGATCGCCACTGCTCGTTTATGGCAGCTTTGGCGAGTTGATAAGTGAGATTTCCGTACTCTCCGTTCGCCACTTCCAGTAAATAATCGGCGGCACTATGATACTGTGGACATTGGAGTCCCAGCGACGAAAGATAAGGCACCGTGTTGTTGTTAGATCCTTGGTACACGCAGTGTCCCTCCGCCAGCACGTAAACATGATCGAACATCTCGTAGATCGAAGCTGACGGCTGATGAATCGTACACACGATTGTGCGTCCTTCTCGCGCAAGATTGTGTAGTAAGCGAATTGTATAGGTCGATGATGAACTGTCTAGTCCACTGCCATTGATTAAATAAATTTCATTACCCATTATTGGAGACAAAGGTCGTTCATTCAATTCTTCATTATCATTATAAAAATAAGTATGTACTTTTGATAACGTTGCGGTTTTAATTTGCGCAAGGGAATTGAAATTTCAAACAGCACTATTGTTTGAAAGCTGATAAGAAAGTTTGTTATATATAGTAGAAGTGAGCAAAATTTCATATAACAATAAGGGCCGTTACTCCCACTTAAATTATGTGTTAGAATTTTTAAATATCAAACAAGCTACCAGATGGCGCTTGAAGTAAAACAAAATGTTTTAAATCACCAACAGGTGTCACTTTTGATCAGAACATCGATACCACCAAGTGGCGACAGTTGTAAAATTACCAAAAAGGGAAACCAAAAAGTTCACTTGGTTTTTGCAACACCAGGTAGCGCTATTTCCAAAAATGTTGGCAAGAAGTATTAGTTTTAATGGTTAAACCAAAAGTTTTTTCATAGTCCCAACAAAATCATGACGCAAAGCACAAAAAATTCCCAAGTCATCAGACTTACGTTGTCGGTTCATCCAGAAACAAAACCGGTGGGTTGTCAATCATCTCCAGTGCGATTGATAAACGCTTCTTTTGACCTCCAGACAAGTCTGCACATCGCGTTTCTTTGGCGAACGATAAATGCAGCGTGTCAAGAATGTGGTCGATGAGAATCTGTTTGTCGTCGTGACTCATGCAGTGGCTGGAGATTTTCAAGTTCGCTGCAATCGTCATCGTTTCATTGACCGTAAAAAACGGATAGAGATTGTCGTCTTGAAGAATGTAGCTGCACATTTTTTGAGCGTTTCGTCCGGATTCTTTTTGGCCAATTTCAAGCACTCCTTTGACGCCTTGCGTTCTGTTGAAGATGTTAACAAATAAATAAGCAAGCAATCCCTCAAAGGTGAATTTGTAAAAGTGAAACCGAGTTGTATTGATTGCTGAAAATGAATCATAATTTTCACGTTAAGCAGGTCAGCAGAATGTTTTTCAAAGTGGCATTCAATTGGCAGACGTTTTTGCCGGTGAATATTTGAAAGAGATAAATCAATGTAGCTTTAAGCGTTGCACTCCAACGTATCAACACTGTTATGCAAATACGCCGAGTTTTCTCGTTGCATACGAAACGAAGAGAAATTTCTGTACAACGGATTATCAGTCAAAAATTGCATGAACTCAAAAGCTTGGCTTTCAACGACTTGGTTTTGAATCGATCGATGTCGGAACTTACAGGAAATTAAAACTTCACACGCTGAGAACTTAAACAACTGCTGGCAAGTCTGAAGGGGAAGCCAGAATGTATAAAGCAGTAAATTAAATACTGAAAAATAGAAAATTCCACAAATTTGATAGCTTTGCATACATTCCTGTCGACGCAAACTCGTCTAATGTCTTGCGACTATATCGATTGCGAATAATAAAAATTATAGAAATTGCCATTCAATTGGCTATGATCTAACACTTAATTAGCGGCAAACATTCATGGTTAACACAATCATTTTTGTTTAACTTAAGCGACGTCTTGTCTAGAATTGCCACTTGGTTGTTAAAAACTAGTTAGACGCCAGCAAATCATCGTAAAAATCACGCTTTTGCCAATTTTATGAACTGGTCTTGATGTTGTGATAGGTTAGGATTATTAATGACTATAAAAGCTTACAAAATCGTGCGGATTGTCAAGAATACTAACGTGAAACCAGTAAGAATGTTCAGAAGTGATGATTTTCCAGCACCCGATGGCCCCATAATAGCAGTCAATTCACCCGATTTGAAGCAACCAGACACGCCCTTCAGCACAATTTTTTTTTCTGAAATTGAATCAATAATTATTTGCGTTGTCAATGAACCTAATTATTACTAATTAATTAGTTTCATTACTAGGCGAAAAAGTGGCGTGGGTAAACAGAAATAAACTTCAAAGTGTGACATTGAAAGCGGATGGTGAAACGTAAGATGAAAACGTTCTGAATGCAACGAAGACATGGTGAAGGTGAAGATTATTGCAATTTAAATAATTTTGACTGTTCATAGTTTTTGGCAGCATATCCTTTCGCGATCGAAGATTTGGGCCAACAATTTGGGTCGGTCTGGTACAAAAAAAACAGCGAATTTGTGCGTTGTTAAAGTATCAAAGCCTATTTTATCAACTCTCTGGAGCTTTCCACGCAGTGGAATGTATTTTATGTGATACTCTTAACTACCAAGTAAATAACAATTCACGTTAATCCTATCCCTAGAGCGTATAAAAACTTAAAATTTACACTTATTACTTTACTACCGCTTTTGTTTCTTTATTGCTGGATCGATCCTATTTGTTTGTTCATCTATCACGCAGCAAGACCTTAGAAAATTACAATGAAAACAAACAACTTGCGTCTTGCCTTTGAACGGTGTTGTTGACAGCGTTTACAACTATACAATTTTGTGCTATACTCGTTTGTTTCCTATCGTAAGCTGCGTTTAAAACTTTGCAGGTTTTCTAAGTTATTTTCGTTTTAAAATTTGTTCACACACTTTGTCGCGAAGTTTCGTTTAGGAAAATCTCATAATAGCTTTCAAATTGCACTTTCTTTGATCAATTCATTATCAGAAGACTGGACGAAGCCCCGCCAGAACTAAATGGCACCCAATTTGAATGGGCTAAAGCCGTCACCTATCTTGGAGTCACTTTACCAGAAACTCATATTTGCAAAACATATTGAAAAGCCGGTGCAGAAAACCCGTGTGGCTGTTCACTGCATTTTTTCATTTTTTCTGTCCACCACACATGAAAGTCACAATTTATCGTTCTATTGTCAGACCAATCATGACATATGCGTGTCAAGTTTTTTTCAACGTGCGAAAACGCATTTTAACAAGATTCAAATCCAGAAAAACAAAATTCTTCGCATGGAAGCAAACATTCCAACCATTAGAGAATTTTTTGACAAGCTCACAGAAAACTTTTACGCACGAGCTAGGTTTCATGACAATGACCTGATCAACTCACTTGGTAATTACAATTAGGACAACATTGGTTTTCAGGTGAAACATCGTCTGCCCAAAGCCATCCAAGTCAAATTTTTAATCCGTAAATTTTTTATCGTGTATATTTTTTTAATCTGTTAGCTTAAGTCGCTTTTCTTTTTTTTTCTCAACAACTCATAACGTGTTCTATGAAATGCATCACATGAAATACCAGAATATATATAGAATTCTAAATTCATCGATCATTGACTTGTATAATAACTGGATTTCAAAGGAAATTGATTATAAAAGATGAGTTCTTGTTGAATTTTTCTTAATTATTGAAGCTTCTTCCGAATTTTAGATTCAGATTAAGTCACTTCTGAATTCTAAAAGAATATTTAAAAAAAGACTATGTTATCATCTAAAAAAGAAATTTGGCTAAATTTCACCCTAATAGAATGAGTGTTGAACTGGATGACTTATTTATCCGAGACATTTAACAGTTTTAATGAAATTTTAGCATCTTGCACAAAATTATAAGTCGAATACGTATTTCAATATTTTACATAACAGCCAAGTGATTTTTATGATCAAGCTTTTGCGTATTTGCTTGCATTAAAAATCCGAAAACAATCTGAAAACTTCATATCTTCTTAAGTTTGTTCTTCTCTTCTCCGAAGTTCAATAAACCGAATTGAATTGACTGCCTAAAAGTTCGCGGTTTTAATGATGACAGAAGCAATTGACGATATGAGCTTGATAGCCAGAACCAGTTCTTAAGATGATTGTTTCAATTATCAGCTTCTTTTTGAATGTCACCTTCGATGAAAACACAGGCTGTGCTAATGGTTAATCAATACGTCGCCTTAAACACATTTATTATCAAGCAATACGTAGTTCGGTGGCTGCGGACCATTGCTAGGAACATTTTTGAGTCTTTTGTCTTCAAACATCAGCTTTGTTTAAACATTGGCTCGAATTTTAATCGCTGGGATTTAAAATTTGACTGACTCAAAAAAACTTGTGACTTGATGTCAAATATTTTGTTAGAACGTTTACACCAAGCGCTCGAGTGTCATGTTTGTCTTCAAACAATTGTGTACAAGTCGATATCGTCAGCTCAGTGCAAACATCGCTGAAGTCATCGCCAAGCATGCGGCAGACTAATGGAATTACAATTTGTCTAGCTTTTCTGCTGCCTTATTCACTGTGACTTTGACACAGTTACCTAATGAACACTTGTTTAATGAACATGTTTAGTTATGTCCGGCGGCTTTTCAAGATAAAAGTCTGAATGTCAATGACGACTTATTTCAATGCAGATATGCCGATTGGTAATGAAAACATCAAAAGAAGGAGAAAAAAAACAGGCAGAGGTAACGAAAGACGTCAACGACCGCAACTGTATGAAATTTGAATAAAGAAACAAGTTTACAATGCAGAGTGACCGCAAACTGCCCTGATCGATCAGACACGATTAATCTTGTAAAGCTTGGGAAGCGATTGTTCCGTTCAGAAAAACTTAAACACGAAGCAGTAAACAATATTAACATGAAGACTACACGTGGTGGCGAGATCTTCTCAAATTCACCTTTGTCTCGTCGTATTACTCCACGTCTGCCTTCTTATTCTTGTAAGTTTCCACGAAATCTGATTTCAAGATATTTAAACGGCTTGATTCTTTCGTTTTCTCACTATTTACAACGTGGAGTTAAATTCTCTGTCAAAAATTCGCGTGACAACGTTGAAATCGCTGACGTAGACTTTTGAAAACAGTTTTTGAAGCTTGTGAATCAAATCTGACGCAACTGATTGTAAATATGACGTGTATTTCATGTGCTATATAAAGCGAGGGAACTGGAATGATGCGACGCGAAACAACGAAATCTATCTGTGGAAAGTGGAATCAGGTCACTACAGTGATCTAGAAACATTTTCATTGACTGACTTGCTTCCCATTACATACAAACTGCTGTCCAGTTAGAATATGAGACGCATCAATTATGCAACACAAGCTGCTATGCATATCGTCAGAACCGACTTTATAACGAATCCACATCGATCGATACACATTTCGTGGATTGTGTGCAAATGACAAATGCTTTTACGTCAAGATCAGTAGTAACTTAAATTTAATTAAACGTTTTCATCCAAAACTGCTTGTCATCAATGGGACTTGTCGGAAACGTTGAAAGTCACGTAAAATGTTGCAAAGTCAAAACATTTGTCATGCGATTTGAAAAATTTGATGACATTTGAAAATCTTCGTTATTGTTGCTAGACTTTACTAAATGTGTAACGTGCTTGAGTGCCACATTAATCTTGAAAAAAATTGCTAACAATGCCTGAAACTTTTATGAATCTGTTCACCTTGGCAGTCAGAGATCCACATGGAACTGAATGAAATGTCTAACTGGGAACTATTCAAAAGCTCATTGTTTTCTTAGAAATGCGATTCACAGAGATTGTGCTTGTGGAATTAGACTTGGAGACAATCTCGTTGAGTTGTCAAAGTCATTTATGGCACAGCATATCATTGCACATCTTCCTGTTGATTTAGTAGTTTGACCAGTTTGGGTTTATGTAATTGCGGCATTCAAATTTCAAAACGAACGTGCGAAATAAACTGGAAGTTGCCAAATTTGATTCTTGTGAATTGTGACAGTTCTAAATTGAAATTGAATGAAACGCCGGTTGTTAACTGTGACAAGGCAGGTTCAAGTCCACTCGAAGATTATCTCCCAGTCAAAATCAACAATTTAACTTGTGTTTCCATCTTCATTAAAAACTTGTGATCACAGCAATAAAACAAACTTCGCACGACTATGTTATCCATAAAATTCTAAGCCATTATCTTCCTGACATGATTGAATTGACTGGTGTCTATCGAATAATTGGACAAAATATTCATTCGTATCATTTATCTAATTTGGATTTTTATAAGCACTTTGAACTTCAGATGTTCGTGTAAGAATTATTGTAATTTCGATGAGTCAGAACAATCGCTAAATTCAACAATTTTGAAATTAGAATAATAGGTGAGATGTTCCGCGGATTTTTATGCAAACGATTCGGGAAATTTAGTCATGACAATATGAAAATTCCGAATCACACGATTTCTACATGTCGGTTCAGTCACTTGAAGCAATGTCACGGCCGCAACGTTGATCCGCAACATGAATGGAAACATCGTTGCTGCCTATTCACCGTAAAACACGAAACTCCATGTATATGAAGCGCATTCATGGACGTTGCGAGATTTGTTACTAATCAAAGCATAGAAACAAACAGTAAGTCGAAATGAATTATTTCGAAAGTGATTTTCAATGAATTGAAATCAGTGTTGGAACGTTTATTCGCAGGTCAAAAGGCTAAGTAGCTTTGAAATGTGCTTACCTTTCTGTTTTGGAACAGAAACAGTGTAGAAAATGTTTTCAAAGTTGATGTCGATCTGTTGGACAGTATCGTCGTTGCTGCTGCTTTGCGACTCTACCATTTCCATTTCTTACTCGTGTTTATTCAGTTTTCAATTTTTGTCACTTAATTTAGTGATCACTTGTTATAATAAACACCCACGAGTTGTCATGCACAACAACAAAACGGAAGAATCTGAAAGTTGAAGATGAGACATTATGAATATTTGAGATTACATTGATCTTTGTAACATTCACAAACAGTAAACTACAGCGAGTCACGATCACATCCCGAATTGCACTTGAGTCATGCGCACGTTGTTAATGAAGTCAAGTATGCAGGCAAATCGTCAATTTATAAACTTTTGGTATAAAAATTGAAAAATGACTCAAATTCAAACTCGTAACGCGGAATAAAACTCCGCAGTAAGAATCAATAGTCATGAGTGCAATTATTAACTGAACTTGCATTTGCTTTTAGTACAATCGCAGGGCTGCTGATGTGTTCTGACAAGCCCAGTGTTATTCAAATGGTTTTAAAAACTTGGAATACAAGGTCTTAATCTTATACTTTCTAGCAATGGTGTGGCACTGACGCCGATAATTAGAAACTTATTGTTTCGACTGCTTAAGAGCTCTGGTTTCATTGAAAATAACTTAAAAGTTTTCACGCTTGGAAGCAACTGTTGCAAAAAAATCCTGACGAAATTATTCAGAAATTTATAAAATACTTTCAGAATAATTGAGTGGCACTGTGAAGTTCATTTTAAATACACTTCAAAGGAAAAATGATTATTATTTACTTTGTTCACGAACTTATTCTAGTTTTTTTAAAGTTTTTGGCGAGAGAAAATTTTGGATTACAATTGTTTGAAACAACGATGACCCGAAACTCTGATTTTTTTTTTTGATCAAAAAAAGTCTGCGGCAAATTTAATGACTTATAAAAAAACAAACAAGCAAGTTAGCAGTTTCATGATCATTGACAATCTGAGACTCCTTAGCCATTAATTGATTCTGTAGATCATAAATTCTTAATCGATCTAAACCGATTTGCGTTGAAAATTTGTTATTAAAAGCGTGTCGTGTTCAATTGAAAATTTCAATTGTTTGAGCTCTAATTGTTTTCCATTTTCAATTCATTTTTGCAAGTACACATGCTAGTTTCTTATCACTGAAATATTTATTCTGAAAATTCATTCACAATAAAACACTTGACGTGCAGTTAGTCACATGAACATTCATCTGGTAATCTTTAAATTCACAACGGAAACTCACTCACAATGAACTCGCACATGCAAAAGTTATTTGAATTTTGTAATTTTGTTTTCTGTTCGAGAAAGTCTAAAAATAGTCAAACTCGTGCGATTTTTATTGCAGTTCTTTCTTTCACTAGTTTCAATAAATATTATGATTTGACTTCATGTGCCAAGATAGAAGCGTCTTCTCTTGCCCGCGTTTGAAACACAACTGATTTGAAAAGTGGAAAATGTAAAATTTTCTGTTTTCGCTTCGTGAGAACTTACTCAGACACTAAGAAAGCTTTTTTGTGCTGTATTTAATACGAAGCCACAAACCAGATGATCGTTCCACAATGTTTCACTTCCCCTTCGTTCCACGTGCTTCACTCATGCTTGTCAAAAGACTGCCGCAACATTAATGACGCTACCGAGTGCAATCAAGCCACCAAATTTAGAAATATTTGATTTGTTTTACAGTTTCTCAATGATTTTTTTTATTAAATTTGAAATTGTGGAAGTAAGATATTTGTTATATAACAATGTCTTTGCTCTTTGCAAGGTTTTTGGAGTAAAACTGCATATTGTTTGTTTGTGCTATGCTACTGGCAGGTTTGAAACAGTCATAAATAGTCACAATGCTTTCACAACATCGCGCGACGATCTTTCTCACAAAGTGAACGAGAGTTGTTGACCCATATACAAAGGAATGAGACACGCCTGATAAGTAATGAAGAAATCAATTGAAAGTAAAGGCCGAGGTTCTGATCTGTAAACACATTGCGCACAAAAGCATTAAACTCAAGCGGTTCCGTCAATAAATGTGCGGAATTTACACGATACGAGACCAAACTCGGAACAAACTTCCGTCTTGAGATTCCACTGACGTAGTGCAAGGCCGTCTCCGCGTTTACCGGTCTTGTTTCATTTCAAGTCATTAGTGAACTTGATTTTTCCGTCTCGAAAGCCTGACACGGCTTAACTAGCGCTGAATTCAGGTAGGACAAAAATTTCTCCTGAAAAGCTGTTTGTGCGCAATGAGTTTTAAGACAACTTAACATATAATTACATGTGATTTAGTTTAAAGCTTCAATTCATTAAAATTCTTTCTGTATTCGCATTTAATTCATTTTTTAATTTGTTTTGTAATTTAAATATACAGAATTTATTGAAGTTGACCAATTAAGTTGTTACAGTTGCACTCAGTTGAGAAATTCAAATTTATTTCGCTTCCAGGAACGCACATTGCGACTCTGCTCTTGACGCTTTTCTATTTGAACGAACCGTCACCAAACTAGTTTTATATTGAATTCTGTGATCACTTTAAGATTTTCATCAAAACATTTTTCAAAGTTAATCTTAATCAAAAAATAGATCAACAACCTTGTGTCTTACAACATTAGTGTTGATGAATTCCGAATATTTTTTGTCTGACACTTAACTGTAAGCTTCAAACCAGTCAGCTGTTAGCTACTGTTTGATTTCATGAGCCTTTCAGAAGTGTTTCGGCTTATATTTCAATGATTGAATTAATGAAATAAAAAGATTAAATTGGATTGGTTCAAAGTAGAAGCGTTTTAACATGATTTATTTATAAATTTTTGTTACTTGTATTTTGTGATTGATCAAACTTAAAGCATGTGAATCGTTAAAAGACCACAATTGTAGTTAAAAATAATTTGTTTGAAATTGCTTTTTAATTAAAAAGCTTCGATATCACATTCAATTCACGACTCATCTCCAGTGATATGACTGTACTTTGAATCAAATCAAAAACTTCTAATCTTACTTGTAAATTTTAATCTAAGCTTTTGATTCAGTAAAACTCAATCTTTGCCACAAGCATAAACTGTTCACGTCAAATGATTGAGTTAAAAGCAAAGGTTAAATATTGTGGCTAATAAAATAATTTGAATGTTCACTGAATATCACTCTTAATCAAGCTTTTAATAAACAATTCCAAAACAATTACACTAATTATCCCGCCCAAATTACTAAATACCCAATTATTTTCTAGATTTCATTAACTGATTAACGACTTGCAATAAAAATCAGCGTTAAACATGCGATTACATCGGCGATCAGTCAGTAGATCATATTTTTTGCTGTGTTCATATTTCTCATTATTTCCCTTGTTTGGAGTGCTTTTTACAATATCACAGCGTTTTGTCAAATTCCAAGCGAAACTGACAAAATCTTGAAATTGAACTTGAAAATATTCAAGTACTGTAGCCTTGGCAAGTGATAAATTTTAAATTGTTGTCTCTGTGGCTTTGCTTTTTCTTGCGCTAAGGCTTGTTTCCACTTTTGATTAAATATTTTTTCCCGCTTCATACTGTAAAATTGCCGATGGCTATGTGGATCATTAAGATGTTTATCGTACCGTTTAGTTTGAAAGTTACCAATTAATCAGTTTTTTTTTAAAAAAAATGTGAACAGTAAACGAACATTGGCGAAGTTTCATCGAGGTTGTTTCTTATCACTAAAGTCTGTGCGTTTTTGAAGATCACTAGACACTCGTGACATAACAAAAACTCACAAAATCTCAAAAGAAAATAAATCGCTCAGTTTCAATTGAAACAATCCGGTAAAACACACGAGACTTTGAGTTCTGACTGCAGTGAGAATCTTTTGGAACAAAAACGATTACACAATTCTTGATCTTATTCTCATTCGCAGAATTGAAGATGATTTGTGAGTGGATTTCATTTTCCACTTTGTTGTTGACGTTTATCAGCAACTATGACTGTTGCAGAACTCTGAAACCTTACACTCAAAAGCTTCAGGAAGCTTCAAAGCTTGATCGTTGGGAACATTCGCCACACGCTGTCACAACTTCAAGTTTCAAAAACAAAACGAAAAGAAAAATCTTTTGTTTCCATGTTTACAATGTCATTGTATGGAGATGCTGAACTGCATTTTGACTGATTCTCCAGATGGAAGACTCGATAGACCTCCCACAACTCATTAAGATGGAAAATGTGGACAGCGATTCCGTTCTCAGCTCTGCCTGTGAATTTTTTAAGTGCTTGATAGCAGAAACTTGATTCATAATCAGCAGAAAAAATATTTTCATACAAGATTAAAATTATTTAAATTGTGCCATTATGTCAACTTTACAATTATCAATTTCATTAACGCTTTGATGGCGACACTCGTGTTTAGAAAATGAAGTTGTGCTCGCGACAGTTTATCTGAAAATTTCAGAAACTTAAAAAGCATTCCGGGCGCATTGACTTCTTCTTCGGTTAGAATTCAAAATTTTCTTTTTAGTTTCCGCTTTGACGTTGTGGCAACGCCGCGCTTACTATCAGCAATAAAATTGAGCTAAAATTAAAGAAGAAATATCGAGACGGGTCATCGACAAGATGTCATTATCACTATCAATTTTGCTGATAATGTGAAACAGTTTGGAATACTCGGCACCCAAAAAACCTCGCTTCTTGGCTTCGGATCTACAACACGCCGCAACTCGATCTTCAACTTTTTCTTTCCATTTTCTTGCGCTTTTATTCTTCGCGTTCCTACTTATGACGCAATTTGATAACAAGTGCAGAGAGAATTAATTATCGGAGAGACAAACGTTTGCACAATGACTTTCGTTACGACAAATTCTGAATGATTTCACATGCAATTTTCGTGAAACTTCTAATGTTGCACTTTAATTTCGTGCTAAACAGCTTGAAGTGGCTATTAAAAATCAATCGGCACGAGATTTTGTTTTCGGCCAACGAAGATTTCATTCATAAACAACTTGTGGGTGCGAGTCAAAGAAATTTTGCGAATACAACGAAAAAGTTGTCATTGCCATATCTGTTCGACTTTTAGTTTCAATCGGATCGTCTTGTTGAAAGAAAACGTATGAAGTCATGACACTGCACGGTCCAATCCAAAAATAAAACTGTTTGAGGCATTGCTGAGAGAGATAACACAATAATTGTAGGGCATTGTAACCGAAGGCACGTTTTGTCTGAAGCCAATCTCTTGCACCACATCAAACATCTGCGTTTTAAATACCAACAATCACAGAAAGCGAAAGCGATTTGAATGAAGAGAACTCTTGGGAAGGAATTTGTGTAGAGTTTGTTGGATTTGTGTCAGATTTAGTTGCAAGTTTGCAATGTTCTAGATTTGAATGTGTTTTTTATTTAAATCAAGATTGCTTGGGTTCAAAGCTGACAAAATCTATAATTTTTTAAATAAACTGTTTAACTAGGATTCGTACTTAGTTTTGGAAAATTTTCAAATATTTTATAACAACTCTTAAACCGCGTTCAAAGCCTATTTTTATAAAAGAAGGCAGAAACCTACATTTAAAGATGAAAATCTACTAAAAATCGCTGATTCCAACAATTTTTTTTAAAGTCTCGTAATATTTAGTGCATAAGTATCGCAAATTTTTTTTAATTAGACAACTCGAAGCATTTTCCCAACTGCAAAATGCTTTCTTATGTTTGACGTTTAACGATCGACGCCAACTCTTCTTCAAAGCCATAAACAGCATCGCTGTTTCTCCTTCATGAAACTCAAGAAAGTATTTGTTGCAAAAAGATATTCCATCAAGTGATCTCAACATAAACTCATTAACATTTGCCAGAAGTTCGTCTGTCTTGTTTGTTTGAATCCCTTCCAAACTCTTAAAATGAATGCATGTGATTGTGCTGGCTGCAAGGTTCATTCATGGTATTCATGTTACAAAAATAAAGATTTCTATTTTTGTTTTCTTTCTACCAGGAAAATTTATTAACTATCTCGCATCACGTTAACAGCGTAAAGTTTCAAGTCTTTTCCCTCGGGGTTACGGACGTTCACAGGTACACATGGCAGGTTCTCCAAAATGATTAAAAATAATAATTTCGGGCGATCACAGACGCAGCAGCAGCAACAGTAGGTTCACTCATAATTAAATTCAATCGGCAAGCATGTGTTCAATCAGAGAAACTTCATTTCCATGAAATTAAAAACTGTGCATCATCTCCGTTGGTGTTTGTGTGATCATAATAAAAACATTGGGAAGAAGCGCAGGCAAGAATATGAGAAAATCTTTTTTAATTTGAATTCATGTTTAACGCTGAGAATGTTGTAAAATGTATACAATTTCTTTTGGCCGCGACTCTTTAATGCCACGGAAAGCTGTTTAGACGATGGCACACGTGTTACTGTGCGGTTTTACATCATCCACCATAATGTTTGCGTTTTCACAACTTCCCGGAATCTTCACCGCTTCAATTTTTGCTATTGATTTTATGGCGAATTATTAAGTTCGCTGCTTTTTTTCTGGTGATGATTGATGGACGCGTTTTTAAAGAAAAATATTCGCACTCTAAGCTGCCTCTTTGTAGAGTGTGCTTGTAAAAACATTGTGCAAATCTACTCAACTCATCCCGCTTGCAAATGTTTCAGCAATTAAAACCAAGCATTTTTGCCGAGCACATCTTTTCGAGCATCTTTTGATCTCAATGCTGATTAGGAAGGGTTTAAATATGATGTGCATGGAAATTTAATTTGGTTAGGGTAAATCATGGGTTTTGACAATATTTGAAAACTTTTCTGAATGGATTTGCATTTGAACTAGTTTTAAACGTCTTAAAGAATATAATTTAAATATTGCAGTTTCATGTTTCAAGATGAACAGTATCCAAGTTCAAATTCAGTGACATCAATATCGGTTTTCCCGCTTCTAGTTAAATATTTTTTCTTCCTTCTCGCCCGCCATATGATCAAAGTGATGAAGTTTTGTTTAAGATTTTTCAAACCGGGAACTCAGTCAGTTCTCTGCATTTTGAGTTTGTGTGAAATAATTTCAGTGCAGCTTTTGGAATAGTTTGATCGATGAACCGTTGAATCTAAATGTAATTGAAATTTTATTTAAAATCAATTAAATCTAAAGATTTTTGAATATTAAATTTAACAATTTTTCCAATTAACATATTTTCTCAAAAAATATTTGAAAGGATTGTGCTTAAATCCAAAGCTGCTAGTTTTTTTTACATTAAAATTTGTTGCTATAGCAACACTCTGTTCCACTTTTGCTTTCATTAAACTACAAACTAAGGACACATTTAAATATTTAAAATTTAGGAAACCATAAAGTTTTCAGCCTTTCAGTGAAAACGTGTTCCAAAAAATCTCAGAAACTTTATAATTTTTTAAAGCTTCAGTCAGCTTGAGCTGAATTTTTTTCCCGTTGTAAACAAGTGATGCTGAAAAGGCATGAATAAAGTAAAGAAAATCTCTTATCAAAATAATGTTTTTTTCTCATCCGGGAACTGATGTGTAGAGAAGGCGTTTGGAGTCGTGTTGAAGTGGCGTTCAGAGTGGTTGAGTGTACAAGCAGCCAGTTAGCTGGTGTTACGTCATTTGTAATGGATTTTTTGTAAAAAGCGAAAAAAATTCTTAAAGACTCGGTGCGCTGTTCTTGTTTCACGATTATCAAATAATTTTTTGCTTAGTTTGTCGATGTGTTTGTAAAAAGGTCATTGAAGCATGCTGTTTTGAGTGATAAGACGCTTCTGTAGCCGTAATTAGGTCTTTCTAAACAAATATTCCGACTTAGTGCAAAATTAAAGCAAACAGAAACGGCAGAGAACAGATTCGCAAACACAAACAGCCGGGCATGCAAAAATAAAACAAGATTTATGCTCTGACTTTGTGTTCTTCATGTTGAAGTCTTTGAGAAGAAAGAATTTTTGCGAAACGAAAAAAAAGATAAATGCGCATGCAGCGCTCAATGAGTGCAGTTTATGGAAATACTTCAATATGAAAACTCGACAGATTATCTAAATGCTTTATTTGTGATCATAATATGTGGTCTTTAAATCATAAAATGACTCGACTTCCTCCACGATGAGAAGTTTTTTAATGCTTTTTATATTTTTTGCTGTAATTTTTTCAATTTTGCCGGAGACAACTTGTGGGTTCAGCGCGACGAATACTTAATGACATGGCTAGAGACAAAGCTTGTCTTCCTTACAAATGGAAGCTGATTTAATCTCTCGTCGAAACACTTTTTATTCCTTGTAAGGAAAGATGATCTTTCAACGCATCGTCGGCAGAAGACAACCGCAGACGACTGAATAGAAACTGTGTAAAGGCGATTGGACGTTTCTTTGGGAGGTTATGGTCTGTTGGCTCGGCTTGGGGGTTACGTGTTTGAAAAGCTGAATTATTTTAAAGAAATATTTTTTTGTTTTGTCAGCCGGTTAATTAATCTACAGTATTGTGCCAAAAGTTTGTCTAACTTTACTGATAAGAAAGACAACCAGAAAATACTGCAGAAGCTGTGGTATACCACATTCAAACCCAACTTAAAAACTATAACACAAAGTTTCACAAGCTGGACTTCTTTTGGTACAGGACTGTATCAATCATCAATACTTACATGTACAATTTGAAACATTTTGCTTCATAATTCTTCAGTGCATTCAATTTCACAGTTACAAAACTTTTTTCCACCCCCGATTAACTCTAATGACACAATTTTCCAACTTTTATCCGCAACAGTCCAGTTTATTTCATTCTTTCATTGTAGAAAAATGCTTTGAACTCGTTACAAGGCTTTAAAAATGAGACTCGATCTCAATTAAAGCTAAAGCAGCTTGTGTTCTGATAAGCCAGCCTAGAGTCACAATTATTTCATAATAACAAATTTCAAATCGTCTCAAAGCTGTGTTTGTTGCTATTTTTCATCTTTCATTCATAAAATCTGAATAAACTGTGTTAACGAACGTTGATTGTAGACGTTCAGGATTTTAATTTGTTCCAGATGGCGGAGACGAAAAGGAGACAACGATAACGGCTCTTCAAGGCAAAAAAATTCCAGTCAACTTTGATTCCTTTTCGCTGAAGTCACCAGGAAAATTTTGCTGATCGCTACGACTTTCCAACTCGCTGGATAGATACGGTTACACGAAAAATATTTCAAATGTGCATTTTTTAACAAAAACTCACTCCACAGCTAATTCGCTAAGACGTGAATTTGCTTCTTATCAAGTGGCCAAAAAAGTTTTGTGGGACTCGGGCAGAGAACGGCTTATCAAAACTTTGTCTTGTCTGCCTTACTCTCAGTTCCAAGTCAACTGGGTTCAAGGCACGCTTCAAATGTTATCAATAGCGGAATTGTGATGTCACCACGAGGTTGAAGTTCTAAATATGTGCCGTTGCGTAATTTTAATATATACAAATGCACATAAAACGGTTTTTAATTCGATATAAAATTCCACATTCGAAGGAAATCTCTCGGATTGTTCTGAATTTCTGCTGCACTGGAATGCTTCGGGGAAAGATCCAAAGCTGATACTGGAATTTTAATGTTTGTGAATAACATTCTACACGCTATCAAACTGCCGAAGCCGCTTCGGTTTCCACATTTTCCCATCTCCTTGCCTATATTTTTCATGTGTTGCAATTGTTTCCCACACTTTCCTGCCTTCCGAACGACCCGAACGCGATACGAAGTGGCTTGGAAATATTCAGAACGAATGCGACGATCAGTTGGTGTTCGGCGGTCCACTTGACGAGATTGAAAAGCCGTTGGTTCACGCATTGGGTCGGAAAAAAACAGATAACAAGAAAAAAGTCAGAAGTTGTGCAAAAAATATAAAAGAGTTAAACGCTTGTGTTTAGATTATAAGCAAAAATCAAGCCGAAGAACGTTTTCAAATATCTTTTTATGTTGAAAAATATTTCAGAAGAAAGCTGATGGAGTTTTGAAAATTTGTTTTATGATTTTCCAACTGTGATTGAAGTGATCGAAAAAATTTAAATTTAATCATTTAATTGGAGAGCCCGGAAATGGGCTCAAAGTTGGAAGCCTCGAGGATGGCGTTCCTAAAGTTAGAATGGTGAGATTATGTTCTGATGAAAAAAGTGAAATATAAGAAATACCTTACAAAAGGGCTTACAAAAGTTCAGAACTTCTCAAATATGGAATAAAAATTTAAAAAATAATAAAAAAATCAGAAACCATTGAAACAAAGGATTATTCTGCGCAATCATGGAGTAACACGATGGATTATTTGCAGATCAACTGTTTTTTGGATAAAACTTAGAATTTTTTGAAAATTCTGGAAAAGTGAAAAAAAAATGAAGAAAAGTCTGAAAAGAAATTTATAGCTTGCAGGCTGTAAAATGTGGTAAAATTAGTGATCAAACATGAGAAACATTCTAGAGTGTGAAAAACTTTTTAAAAGAAACGATGGACTGTAAACTGCAAGCAAAGTGTGTTTGTGAAAATGTAAAATAAATTAATAAAACATCTGATTTATGCTGAACAAACATAAACACGAGAACTAATTAATTGCAAGAATCATCTGAAACTAATCGTGGATATTTTCGGTGATGGAAATAGAAGGAAGATGTGGCAACGTTGCACAGTTTTTAAATCTTGAGATTGATTACAAGTGAAAAAACAGAAAAGACAAAGTGAATCTTGTTATTAAAGATTATTTTCTTAATTCTGTTCATTAGGTGAAGATGACCTATAAAAATTTCATAAATATAGACAAAATTTGAAAAATATTTACGAAAAATGTCTTTGAATGAACTTGGAACAATCTTCAATTTAAGTTATCAATCAAAGCAGAAGTTGAATAATATTTTACTCAAGTTTTAACTACATGCAAAGATTTAAAGCTGAATTATTTTATGCTTGTCAACTTTCAACTAAACTTTCTTTTCAAATGTTCTTTACTGCAGTCAAAGTCATCATTAAACTTTTGATGATGCAAACAATTCAACTTCCAACTGCGTTCTGTCAAACATTCTTTTACAAATTGATCTAAAAACTGTGCAACGACAAAACAGAGAAAAATTCTCAAAATTTTCGAAAAACTAAACACCAACAAGTTTCGTAGCATAAATCAGAGTGATCCGCTTGAGAAGTTCTGAACGAACGAAAAGAAAATTTTGCGTCGAACGAAAACCGAAGAAAAACTATCGCGACCCGAAGTATTTTAGTGTTTGTGTGATCCTTTGAGAGAATCTCGTGCTCAAAACCGAAGTTTCACGATGGTGTTTTCTCTCTCGCGCGTAAACCGAAGTCGTGTTTGTAAAAAAAAAGTTTTTCATTGATAAAGCGTGAAACGTGTGCGTTACGTTTTCATTCATAAATCGTTTTGATCGTTCACAGGTTGTTACTAGCAACAGTAGTGTACACATGTTTCATTGTAAATACAAATGCTCAAATGTGGAATGACATCGATAGCGGTGGCATCGGACTTCTAGGCAGAAATAAAAATATTAGAGAACGCGTGAATGTGCAACGAGTGCCAGAGTCTTACGACATCATCGACACTGCCAGTGCACAAGTTCGTGGACCACCAACCAAGAATTGCACCGGATCAGGATGCTGCATTCCAAAATGCTTCGCTGAAAAAGGAAGTCGTGGGTTGCCTGGTGTTCCAGGCTACCCCGGCCCTAAGGGTGAGAAATTGAGTCTATTTTCAATTGTGTCAGAAAAAACCAGAATATTGAGATACATTTTATTAGAAAACTTTAGTTCTTAATTGAAAGATGGCAAGCAATATTGCTTAACTGTTCCCAGTGATTCAAGTTTAAGCTGGAAAAGTCTCAAATGGTTCATGACGCAAAGATTGTCGTCGTAGTTGTTGGGGCTTGTTTGAATGAATTTCGTATTAATGGCTTCGTTGTTATCCGTTCTGACTTGATGAATGTTGGGTATGAATGAAGGTTGCTGGTTGTTGTGTTGGTTTAAAAACGGATGAAGAATGAATTTCTCGGGTTTGAATTGTCTAATTTCACGCCGGGAATTTTCTTGGATCTTGTACGGACACGCTTCTTGAATGAATTCCAAAATAAATCCTTGTGCATTGCTGAACTGACCAGGCAAAGTCCGCATTCGCAGAACTTTAGGCTCAAATCCCCACTGCGACTCGTACACCAAGTTTGTCTTGCATCCGCAGATCCGTTGACCGTCAATTTCGATGAAATTGTTGATGCAACCAAACTGACCTTGCGGCACCCTGAAGGGATCGTCGAGAAGGAAATATTTAAAGACAATTCGCAGTCGGCAAACGTTTAATGAACTTCGTTGAATGACAAAGATGCAATCGCTGTTTTGCACCCTGTACGCCGGAAATCCTTGACTGATAAGCAAAAATCTTTGTTGACTGTAGTTGTTTCTGCAGCACTGGGGCAGAAATTGTGGTGGAAGAATCGGTGGCCGAACTGGAGGGATGAATGGTGGATAAGTTGGTTGCACTGGAGGTACATAAGGTGGGTATGTTGGTTGAAACGGTGGTTCATAAGGCGGATAAGTCGGCTGCGGGTTTGGTAAAGGAAGAACTGGAATATCCTGCCGACCAGTTACCGTAGTTCGATTATACACACCGTAGATTGTATTTGGAACACCGTACACTGGATGACCTTGACCGACAATTGGATCGACATCGACAGTGTACGATGAGTTCACGTTGAAGCACCGATGTTCATTCTCATCTGCTTTTGGCGCGGTTGGTTCAAGCGAATCGACTTCTGTTTGTTCTTCGTTGATGTCGTCGACGCACGGGAGTCTAGTAACAAGCAACCTGAACCCTTTGCCCTGTTTAAGATCCCATGACTTTGACGAAAACGTGATGTTCAAGACACCGCCGCTCGTTCTGAACTTTTTCACTCCGATTATTTTGCCGCACATGATCTCCGAGTAGTTTATGATGACACGGTCATTTTCACAGTTGCGAGAAGAGTCGATTACGAAGTCAAGAAACTGCACATGAAACTCATTTTCGCAAATGTAAGGCGACACAATTTGATATTCACACCTCAGGTTGCAAAGCGGCCGTGGGCTGATGAATTTGGGGGACTCGATGAGGTTTTGGAGGTTTCGGAAGATGCCGCCGCACTGCGGGAATGCTTGCTGGTCTTGTGACGACGCAACACGAGTGACCACGCTGCTGTTCTGCGCTGTGAATGCGCCATTGTTGGTGTACCTTATGAGTGTAATGTTAGAATCCGCCTTTGCAGGTTCAATTTTCACTTCAGCGACCGTTTCTTCTTCTTCGCAAGTCACTGCCGCCAGAAAAAGCACAAAAATCGGAATGCATTTGACGATCAACATTGTCGAAGCACTTGTCACACGAGAGCGAAATTCAAACTGAAGCAATTTTCGTTGTTGAAAGCGAAACTTATTCGAAGCGCTATTGACTTAACGTCTGTTTACTCTTCTTCACGTTTCCTCTTCACAGAACAGATTATGTGGAAATTCGCTCAATATTTGACCAGTTTATGACTGTTTTGAAGGTAGAAAATCTGGAGATTACCTTTTTACACCGGACATGAGTGACGAGTTATGTCATTCGCGACAATTCACGAAGTTCGGACTGTGATCTAATAATTTGGTCATCTTTAGAGCAAGTTCAACGTAAAAGCTACGTTTTATTATAAAAAAGATTATTGTAACAATCAAACAAGTCAAGGTTAGCATTATGAATTCAGTTTCAATTTTATTTGCTTCATTATTGTTTACTTTACAAACGCTTGTTTGGATTGAAGACACCAAATTTGATCACAGCATTTTATTTTATGACGTTCAATCGTCAAACTTCAGCAAAGATTGTCAGCAGCAAAAGTTGTTTCATTTTCCAGTCGAATTGGCTTGAATTTACTTCCGTTGTCAAGAGATTCTGCTGTCCGGGTTGAACATTTTCCATGTTGGCGACTTCAGCGAGTGACGCTCCGATCCCGATGACTGTTATTGCCTTCCACATGTTTTTTGGCTTCTTGAGATTTTTCAGTAGCTTGATAATGAACTTTTTAGCTGCCATTTGGTTCTGTGCTTAAAGAGTTAGCGACGCTGACTACGATTTATTGATTCACTTGGTTTTAGACTGGCTTTAAACAGAGTTTGAAAGGATTTTGTGTTTAGGTTGATATTTGCAGCCTTTTTACATCCATACAGATGAAAAAACTTCTAACCACGCCTTTTATTTTTCAAATCCGATCAAAGGTTATCAGGTAGCAGATTTTTTCTCGCGAGAATACAAGCAAGAGTTATCAACGTTTTCAATGTTCACATTCGCTTTCTGAGAATTTGAATCGACTGTTTTAAAAATTGTTTTGGTTCAGCATTGAAGAACTTAAACGTATTTCGATTCAAATTTTTACTGACTCAAACTTGAACTAAAAATCATGCAAACATATTATATATAACATAACAAAACAATATTTTTTAGGTATGCTTGGCTTCGCTGGAAGCGAGGGTCTTCCCGGATCAAAAGGACAAAAGGGTGACGGCGGCCCACGTGGCCCACATGGACCGAAAGGCGACAGAGGCAAGACTGGTGTGCCCGGCTATCCAGGAACTCCTGGTAATATGTTGCATTTCAATCCTTGTAAATTTTCTTCTAAAATGATTTTATTAAATAATTTTAGGTATTTCCGGCCAAGTTGGACCTTCAGGTGTTCCAGGTGAGCAACACTACAGATAGCAGAGGTTTCAGATTCCTGTCTAACAAGCAAATGAGACACATTTTAATGGAATTTTTCAAAAATGTGGAAATTTCAAGCTAGAGTCATTGTTGAAAGATCTAACATATAATTCAAAATACAATTCACATGTGTCGAGTCTTTTCAAGGCGCTTTTACTATACTATTACTATACTAAGATATTGCCCTTAATTCCATTTTAAAATGAAAAGCTGTAGATAATATCAAGCATTGGCGTAGTTTTCCAGAAATCTGGCTTTTAATAATATAAAAGCGAGTTTACAAACAATGTTGTATGTTTTCAGGTATTCCTGGTGTTGATGGATGTAACGGCACGGACGGTCTTCCTGGTTTGACAGGATTGGTTGGAAATCCAGGACCACGAGGGTAAGCAGCATCATCGCCTTCAATTAAAAACTCGTTAAAAAAATTTATCTTGATCGTAGTTATCCGGGACAACTCGGCGTTAAAGGAGAGAAGGGTGAACCTGCACAAATCACAGACACGAACTACCAAAAGGGTCAGAAAGGTGAGCCCGGATTTGATGGACGCATTGGAAACCCAGGCCCACCTGGTTTGAACGGAGACAGAGGTTCCGCCGGAGACCCCGGCTACAATGGCGTCGACGGAATAAAGGGAGAGCGTGGTGACCTTGGAGAGAAGGGAGAATGTCTGATAGGTCCAGCCGGAGAGAAAGGTGACTCACCAATTGTTGAACCAGCTACGGGACCGGGTGAAACTATAGTGGGACCGCTTGGCTTGAACGGCGACAGAGGAGACAAGGGAGAAATTGGTTTCCCTGGTAAAGACGGACGAGCTGGTGAAGCTGGTAAATAATTGAATGATTCATTCGACAGAAAGCAAGTTGATTACATTTATTTTAGGAGCGACTGGACCCCACGGTGATAACGGAGAGAAAGGTCTTCCCGGCCAGCCTGGCTTGAGAGTATGTATAATGATACCTGTGTATGACAGTAGAACTTTGATTATCACAAGTTCCTGTCGAAATACCTTTTTATTCTTTTCTAAAATAAATAAAATGTTTAATGATAAATCTACCGTTGTAGGGTCGTGATGGTCCTTTCGGCCCACCTGGTCCCCCAGGACAAAAAGGTTTGTTGCCTTAAAAACTTGCGACGGCAAATACTAACATTTATCTTTTTGAATAGGTGATCGCGGTCCCGAAGGCTTGCATTGTTTGGACGGACCTACCGGACAGAAAGGTGATCCCGGTAGAGATGGACTTCCAGGACAGCTTGGTTTAGTTGGACCACCAGGGCCCCCTGGTGGCGGCAAAGGATCTCCCGGCCCCCCTGGCCCTGCTGGACCCAGAGGTGAATATCAAAAATTGAACCTTGACTCGACGTATGCTTGAACCAGTATTTTTCATATTTTAAGGCTTCCGTGGTCTTCCTGGACCCAAGGGCTTGGATGGATTCCCTGGTGAACGAGGTCCAAAGGGCTCTTCTGGATTAAAGGGTGGTCCTGGACTTCCCGGTCGCGCAGGTGCTGAAGGTTTCCCCGGTGAAAAGGGACATAAGGGTGAAAGTGGCAGAATTGGACTTCCCGGAATTCAAGTAAGCACGAACTGTTTACATATATTTATGATTTACATATGATGCTAACGTTTTGGTTTTAAAAGGGCGCACGAGGTTTTCCTGGCCCAGCTGGACCTGAAGGTGCTCGTGGTGAGATGGGAGAATCCGGATTGGGAGTGAACGGTGAAAAGGGTGACCAAGGTATTCCTGGGTGAGTGATAAATAGAATTGAAAAATTTTGTCCATTTAATAAATGATGATTGATTACAGATTCCCTGGATTAGCTGGAAGAAAGGGAGAACGTGGATTCAAGGGTCAAACCGGTGCACCTGGTGACTCTCGTGACGGCAGACCTGGCTTGCCCGGCCGACCTGGAACACTTGGTGAGAATAATAGGCTAAGCGTTGGCATAACAATTATTCATTGAACACATTTGTAATGCTGTTGTTTACTTTTGAATAGGTCAGAAAGGAGATCCTGGCCAATCAGGTCTTCACGGATTGAAGGGAGAGCGTGGTGAGAAAGGTGACCTCGGTGGCAGATGCTCTGATTGCCGACCCGGCGGCAAAGGAGACAAGGGTGAACGTGGGTTTGACGGCATGCCTGGAGCTACTGGAATCATCGGTATTCCTGGCGAGAAAGGATTCCTAGGATTGAGAGGAGAAGACGGAAACGCAGGGCCTCCGGGACCTCCGGGACCAAAAGGACTTGATGGCAGAGACGGTCCACCTGGCCCAGACGGGGAACGTGGTGAACCAGCAATTATCACATGGTCGCAAGTGCAAGTCGAGAAGGGAGACAAGGGTTTGAGAGGTCTCGCTGGAAGAGACGGGCCTAAAGGAAACACTGGATTGAGAGGCTACCCAGGAACACCCGGAACAAAGGGTGACCAGGGTCCACGAGGAGAAGTCGGCCGACAAGGCTTGCCTGGTCTTGACGGAGTTCCTGGACGCAGTGGAAGAGATGGAGTTCCCGGTAAGACCTTTACAAGTCTTTTTATATTAAGAGACGTTTTAACAATACTATTTCAGGTCTTAAGGGTGCAACTGTTAAGGGAGAACCCGGTTATCCAGGTCTTGATGGCGAGAAGGGTGACAAGGGAGATGGTGGCCCAATGGGTATCAAGGGTGACACACCAAATTGTCCAAAGATTATTGTCCCAGCTGAGTTGAGAGGCGACAAGGGTGACCAAGGAGACAAAGGAAACCAAGGTAAGTGCATTTGATACTCAATAATGGCCGATTTTTACACATTTTCCAATTGTCACCATGACAGGTATTCGTGGAATTCCCGGTGCAAAGGGAGATGTTGGTTTGAGAGGCTTGCAAGGTCTCAACGGCCAGACTGGACTTCAGGGTCTTCCCGGCCCACTCGGCCCAAGAGGCTTGCCAGGACCGAGAGGCGAGAAGGGCTTCCCTGGCGCTGTTGGCTTCCCTGGAAACCCTGGAAAAGATGGACAACGAGGATTGCCTGGCCTAAGTGGAGAGAAGGGTAAGAACTTGCAGCCGGTCATTTATGTGATTTAAAATTCATGTTTTCTTGTTCAACGTCAGGGCAAAAGGGAGAACAGGGTTTGTCAGTGGCCGGTCCACCTGGACCAAAGGGTAACATCGGTTTTGCTGGAAGGAAAGGAGAGCGTGGTGAACAGGGCGGTAGAGGACTTGATGGTCTCCAAGGATCTCCTGGTTACCCCGGCGAGAAGGGAGATTCTGGTGAACCAGGGTAACTAGTTTTTGAGACTAACGATGTGACCATGTATATAAATGTTTCTCTGATTGCAGTTTGCCTGGTGAGCCCGGATTAACTGTAAGAAAACGTGCTTTAAAAGGCTTCAAAATTTATAATCAAATTCAAATTAACAGGGACTGAAAGGTGACACTGGCCCGAAAGGACCCACCGGCTTGGCTGGACCAGTGGGAAGGCCTGGAATGGATGGAATTCCCGGAAACGATGGTATGAAGGGTGAAACCGGAAGTCCTGGAATCGTTGGCATGCCTGGACTAAAGGGCGATCGTGGATTCCCCGGAAATGATGGACCTAAAGGCTACCAAGGCGTGAAGGGTGCTCCAGGCTTGAGAGGATTACCTGGTGCTCAAGGCTTCCCCGGGCTTAAAGGCGAACGCGGAGATAAGGGTGACAAAGGAGAACTCGGATTTGATGGACTTCCTGGAGTTGCTGGACCACCCGGTCCACTTGGACCTAAAGGTAAAATACTTTGATACACGCAGAAGTCATGGTTAATTTCTAAACATTCACATGGTTAATTGTCGCAAGGAAAGAGTTACTGTCGCGATTACAATAATTGAACGATTGGTTTTGAAATTTCATTATTCTACTTTTAACACAAGTTTAAGACACTTGTCATGCCAAATATAGACCTGAATATTTTAAATTAACCTTTGTTTCATCATAATTTAATTCATGTTTTAGGTAACAATGGCCCTGTTGGTCCACCCGGTTTGGATGGACTTCCTGGATTGGATGGCGAGAAGGGAGACCGAGGTTTTGGTGGAATTGGTGGAGCCAAGGGAGAACCTGGTGATGTGTCAGAGAAGGGACAGAAGGGAGAAGTTGGACCACCTGGCCTGCGAGGAGTTGATGGACGGCCTGGAATTGATGGATTCTCCGGACCGAAGGGAGATGCTGGTTTGCCAGGGTAAATTTCAGGCATTAGACTTCATAAACACAAATTTTTCAACATGTCTCGTTTCATAGATTTGGACAACCAGGTCTTCAAGGACAAAAGGGTGACTCTGGACGTGACGGCTTTGATGGACTTCCCGGAAACGATGGACTTAAGGGTGATGTTGGCCTCACTGGATTCCCCGGAATCAAGGGTACGTTAATGATATGTCAAGATTTTACGTTAACTTATCACCGTAATTTGTAGGAGAAAAGGGCAACATGGGACCAAATGGTATTCCCGGATCACCGGGTCTCGATGGCATGAAAGGAAACGAGGGCGCACCCGGACTTCGTGGATTCGAAGGAGCGAAGGGTGACAAGGGTCTTATTGGCCCAGCTGGTTTCAACGGTGACAAGGGTAAGATAAAAACTCGAGCACGGTTATTGTGCAGTTCAGAAACTCGTCAATTCTGCAGGTGATCAAGGAGAACCCGGCTTGACCGGACCTGTCGGATATCCTGGCCTTAAGGGAGACAGAGGTCTTAATGGAGAACGAGGTCCACCCGGCCCACTGAATGAAATTCGTGGAGAGAAGGGAGACGCTGGTCTTCCTGGTTTGGTTGGTTTGCCCGGCCCTGCTGGAGCACCAGGTAAATTGTCTAGTCTTTTCACGATAATTTTTTTTTCTTATAAATGTCAATTTCAAATAGGTTTGCAAGGTGAACCCGGTCAACCAGGAGCTAAGGGTGACAACGGTGCTTCTGGCCCCGTTGGTCTTCCTGGAATGGATGGAATAACTGGACAAAAGGGTGACCAAGGTCTTGAAGGAGAACGCGGAGATATTGGACCAGTTGTTAAAGGCGAAAAAGGTATTATTTGAAACAATTTATTTATTCACAAATGTGCATAATAGTTTTTATGAACCACCATATCTTTGGTGATGTCGGTGACATTACAAACCCCAGTGTTTGCCATCGTTAGGTCGAATTCATGCTTCAAGATTTTCAAAATGTTCTCAACACCTACTTGGCCTTCACAAGCCAATCCATAAACAGCAGGGCGTCCAATAAACACCATTTTAGCACCAAGCCCAAGTGCAATGAAAATATCCGTTCCTTGACGAATGCCACCGTCAAACATGACTGGAATGTTATCTTTCACTTCGGCGACAATCTCAGACAAAGCTTCAATGGAAGACGCCACGTTATCGACTTGTCTTGCACCATGATTCGAAACAATTATTCCGGCGACTCCAATGTCCACTGCAATCTTGGCGTCTTCCTTGGTCATTATGCCTTTTAAAATTACTGGTAATTTTGAATAGCTGTAAATGAAAACTTTAGACTGCAAGTTTAATTTCAAAATGTAAATCGAACCTCATAAGCCACTTGACATCTTCCCAAGTAATGGAAGCATCAAATTGTTTGGCGACGTATTCGTTAATGCCAGAACCACCGCCGCTTTCCACAATATCAGCAAAATTTGCCATTGTAAGGTGTGGCGGCAAAGAAAATTTATTTCGCTGATCTGCACGTCGTAGACCAAAGAACGGCGCATCAACTGTTAATACCAAAGCTTTGCAACCAGCATCTTCAGCGCGTTTTATGATTTTTTCACTTAGCTTCCGGTCTTTGTAAATATAAAGCTGAAACCACTTGATTGAACCCGGGGTCGCTTCGGCAACATCCTCAATTTTAGTTGTTGATAACGTTGAAATAATAAAAACGACGTTCTCGTTCGCAGCAGCTGAAAGCATAAAGCATTTCTGATAAGCAGTGAGACTTTAACGACGATTTCAAAACAAACCTTTTGCGTTTGCAACTTCGCCTTGTGGGTCGGCCATCTTCTGCATGGCAGTTGGTGAAATTCCGCACGGGAACGAAACTTTTGAATCAAATATATTGACACTTGCATCTCGAACCGTGACATCTCTCAAGAATCGCGGTCTTATCCGGTAGTTGCCGAAGTCACTTCGGTTCCACTTCAAAGTTTGTTCATCTCCAGCACCGCTTCTGTAGTAATCAAGTGCTGCTTTGGGCAGCAGCTCGTGGGCCCGTTTTTCATAGTCATCGAGCGAAATTAAATTGTTCATTTTAAAATTGCTTCTTCACCGGCCGACTTATGACAACTGAATGAGAGACACAGTCGTGTCTTATCTACACTCTATTTGATTGTCTTATCAACGATTAAACTAAGCACTAACCTTTCGCGAAGTTACGCAATCGCATCTCTTGATAAGTGGCGCACACAGAAAGCACTCAAAAACTTTTGTTTTTTTATTAGGTTTGCCCGGACGACCAGGCAAGAACGGTCGCGATGGATTGATCGGACAATCTGGAGAAAAGGGAGAACGAGGTCTGGCCGGTTTGGATGGAGCTCCTGGTGTCAGAGGCATGCCCGGCCCAGTTGGACGAATTGGAGAGAAGGGAGATCGCGGTCTTCAAGGTAATTGACATCATTTTTGTTTCTTTGTGCAATAATGAAATCAAAAATCTGCGATTAGGCCTTCCTGGAACTGCTGGCAGAGACGGTCTTCCCGGAATCGAGGGACGTAAGGGAGAAAGAGGCTTCATCGGTATTAAGGGTGACCAAGGTCTGCCCGGCCCACTCGGACTTCAAGGAGAAAAGGGTGACCAAGGTTTCCCAGGTCCAAATGGATTGAACGGAATTCCCGGAATCAAGGGAGAACGAGTGAGTGACGACGCTGATACGAAAGCATGAAAAATTATTCATACTGTAATTTCCAGGGCCCACAAGGATCACCCGGATTTGACGGCCCACCTGGACTTCCTGGAGATAAGGGCTTCAGAGGCGCACCTGGAAAAGATGGATTGAACGGCCCACCCGGAGTTCGTGGAGAACCAGGTAAGCTGAAAGTTGTGATGAGATTTGTGCAATATAAAATAAAATTTCTAATCTTTTAATAAAAAAAAAGGTGAACCTGGTCTCGATGCACCACCACCACTGACTGGATCACCCGGAAAAGTAGGAGCACCTGGACAAAAGGGAGATCGCGGAATGGCCGGCGAGCCTGGCCTGATCGGTCTTCAAGGAGAACGAGGAGAGCAGGGTGAACAAGGTTTCCAAGGCTTGGAGGGCCCACGTGGACCCAACGGACTTAGAGGCGAAATCGGCTTGGCTGGTCCACCTGGAAGAGACGGAATTTCCGGCCTTCAGGGACCTAAAGGAAACACAGGTGCACCATGCTCGTCATCACCCGACTATCTCACCGGCATTCTCTTAGTCAAACATAGTCAGTCAGAAGAGATTCCACAGTGCGAAGCTGGCCACACAAAGATCTGGGATGGATACTCACTGATGTACGTCGACGGAAATGACTACCCAGCCAACCAGGACTTGGGATCGCCGGGTTCTTGCGTTCGCAAATTCTCTACTATGCCAGTCATGGCCTGCGGACAAAATAACGTCTGCAACTACGCATCACGTAACGACCGCACATTCTGGTTGTCGACATCGAAGGAAATTCCAATGATGCCAGTGACAGAATACGAAATGCGCCCATACATCTCTCGCTGCGTTGTGTGCGAAGTGCCATCAAACGTCATCGCAGTGCACAGCCAGTCACTCCAGATTCCAGAATGTCCAAACGGATGGGAAGGTCTTTGGATCGGTTACACGTTCGTCATGGTAAGGATTCATGTTTAATGCGATTTCAACGGCTTTTAAAATAATTTCTTCTTTAGCACACTGCTGTCGGTCACGGTGGAGGTGGTCAAGCACTTTCAGGACCAGGTTCCTGCTTGCAAGATTTCCGCGCCACTCCATTCATCGAATGTAACGGCGGCAAGGGTCAATGTCATTATTACGAGACGATGACCAGCTTCTGGATGGTCACAGTCGAGCAGCAACAGCAGTTCCGCACACCCGAACAACAGACGCTTAAAGCAGGAAATCTTCACACGAAGGTGTCGAGATGTCAAGTCTGTCTTCGAGCTTAGGAAACACACCGCAAACTTTTCTCATTCTACTATAAATTTAAAAAAACGTTTGCCAGAGATTTTTGTTTTATTTTTCGTGCAATGTTCCAGTTTCTACTCTCTTCCAGTTTCCTTATCAATGTTCTTTTTAAAAGTAAACCAGAGTAATACCAAAAATCCAAACAAGAAAAGTTAACTCATGAATTCAATATTCACACGTTACCAAAATTTAAGAATATTTTTAAGATAACAAAACAAACACACGATTCTAATGGAAATAAAACTCAATCGCAAGAAATTAAAATGGCAAATTAAAATCTGATTAATTAAGCTTAGATTGTATGCCACAAATACTGCCTCTGTTTCGATTGTACTATCTTGATGTAAGTCAGAAAAGAAATCATTAAAAACCAATAATTTGATACAACAAAGTTTCTTTCTGGGCGCGATCGCAGGCCAAGTCAAGCTTCTCTTCTGTCATCACTATCACAGAACTTTCAATCAGCCCTGCCAATAGCGTGACACAGCCTGTGAACAAACCCTTCGCCAATTGGTCATAACTTAACAACAAGTGTTTCAGTTACAAACAGACAAATTCGATCGAAATAAAAAGCCAAATTTTATTCAGAAATTTATTTTCATTGGAATTTTATTTTTAATTCGGGTTCATTCGAGGTTTTGTCACCAAGTCAAAGTTTTGTTTTAAGTTTCTAAAAATTCTGAACGTGACTACACGCGACGTGACGAAACTTTCAAAGTCACCTCCAAAGCAGCCCAGCTTAACCAGCGTTCAAGTCTTCCCCTTGTAGTCTTTCCAAGCAACGAACGCATCCATTCCGTAAACAACTCCCAGTATCGCACCGACGTACTATAAATAGAAGATGATTCACGGATGCATTCTTTGTTTATTTATAACCGCCGTTTAAGGTCTGGTACTCACATAAACGCAAACCATAGCAGGATATGCCATGCTGGAAGACGACGAGAAGAATTGAGGGTGGAGAAAGACGTTAGTCGAGAAGCCCATGTAGCAACTGGGGAAGAAGATGAAACGAGATGTCAATGACATGCGGTGTGAATCGATTCTAATATCCTACCTTGTGCTGATGTAAAGAAAGCACGCAAACGAGTTGAAAAGGATTTCCTGAAAATTGAGACATTTATCTTTTTGTACAACACGTTCCAGCAGCATTTATCACGGGGCTTACGAAGATTGACTGCCGCAGAAGTCCGTAGGTCTTGGCGCTTAGAAAGTAAGACACGAGAAGAATTAAAGTCGTTGTCAGACAAGCCGAGACAGTTGAGTGGAAGCTGAAGAAGGCTTCGCCTGGAATTTTAAGGGAAATTTTATGGTTGACGGTCGGGTTGATTAAAGTTTTCAAAGTGGAAAACTTTCGTTGTTAAAATTAATGCAAATTTGTTTTTAACTTCAGTGCTGAGAAGGTTCAAAACCATATAAATTTACAAGCCCGGCACTAATTTAATTGTTAATGATAATATGTAGCAACAGAAATGTTATCTAAATGCTGATTAACGTGGTTCATTCGTTGAACTTCACTTGCTTAGTCTTAAGACTGAGTTTCAAGGCTTGTCACTTAAGATGGTTTTGAACGCACATTTTCAGTCACTTTCTTATAAAAATTCTCACCAATGTCCTGTGCTGCTGGCAGACCAAACCTTATCAACAAAGTTTCACAACAGCTGCCTAGCACGACTTCAAAAATTTTCAGCAAACCGCATCGAGAAGTTAGAAAGTCCAAGTTGAAACCTGGAGAAGCGGAAAACTTTGAATCAAACTTTTTTGAAACTTATGGTCAATCGTTCTTACAAGTGCAGACACGACAAAAACCGATTTTGAGACCGTTTTTTGGACGCCGGCCTTGGTGGCTGGTTGGAATTCTCACGACAGTCTGCATTTTTATCTGGAATGGAAATTATTTACTTGTGACTTGCACCGAGGAACACGTTTAAATGAAAATTTCTTCGGGATTTTCCAAAAATAGAAATTGTTTTCATCTTCCTTTTAAACTTGCCTGAAAATGGAGATAAATACAAACGCTTGGTCTATGCTTATGCTTATAATTTCAAATTCCTACGTTTTTTATTGAATCAATTTTTCTGCATGGTAAATTATGGATTTCTGGCTGTAACACCGAGCAAAATTTACATTTCGCGAGCGTAAAAATCGAGTAATATGAGCTGAAGGCTGTATGAGTGAGTTTGAGGGCGTCTTTGTGTGTGATTTCTGGTAGGTTTTGAGCGAAATTAAGAAGCAAGGAGAAAGAAAACGATATAAAGATTCATCAAGATAAAAAACTGCACATTCAACCGCTTCCCGCAAACTTTTCACTATCGTTAAACGACTTCGTGCTGCGAGTTTAGTGGATCTGGATGATGCCGGACTCCATCAGCTTCTGGATCTTGTTGGCGACTTCTGGGTTTCTCAAGTGTCTAAAAACGAAGAGAAATTTATGTTAATAAACTTGCACAATATTGACTCTGAGATGGTGCAATACGTGTACTCATAGTCATCGAATTTTCCTCTAAACTCGCTAAAAAAAACTTCAACTTACTCTTGCACGGCCTTTGGATCCGACTGCATCTGTTCCAGAATCATGCGCATTGCTGGATCTTTGAGGATTTGCTGAACTTCCGGGTCGTTCATTGCCTTCTTTCTCACTTCTTCCGGATTGGAATGAACAGCCACGGTGCAAGCGCGATAGCCTTCGACGGCCTCTGAATTGGTCGGATCGATCTCCATTGCTTTTTGATATGCGTTCAGTGCCCTTGACTGCTGCTGCATGCCTTGGAGAATCTTTCCCTTGCGGATCCAGCCTTTGATGAACTTGTCGTCGAGCTTGGTGCACATGTCGCAATCTTTCAAGCCGAGATCAAAAGCAGCGAGTTTGGTGTAGCAAGCGGCACGGTTGGAATAGAGCTTCGGGTCATCGGGGTTGCGGTTGATGGCTTCTGTGTAGTGCTTGACTGCGTTCGAAAAGTCGCTCTTCTTGAAGTAATCGTTGCCCTTCTCCTTTTCTTCCTCGGCCTTGGCTGGGTCGATGAACGCCTGGCGATCTTCTTCCTTGACGACTGCCTCGATCTTGTACAACAGCGTCTTCACCTCCGGTGTTCGATGCTCCGACAGCGACTTTTCGTAGTAATTTCTGGCTTGCTTGTTCTCGTTGAGCTTTCGGCTGCTGTTTCCAGCGCGAGCGAATGCCTTGGCGATGAGCTTATAGTCGGCACGGTTCTCGCGGCCAATCTCGATGGCCTTTTCGCACTCGACGATGCACTGGCGATAATCTTTCTTCTCGAAATAGACGGCGGCGATGTTGCTGTAAAAGGTGATATCGGTCGGGTCGTGCTCGATGGCTTTGTTGTAATGCGTCAAAGCAGTCTCGAAATCTTTAGTTTTGTAGGCGGCATTGCCCAAGTCCTTCTCTCGTCGGGCCAGCTTCTTGTTTTCGGGAAGGTTCTCGTCTTCGGGCTCCTTTTTGGGTGGCGGCGGAGTCTTTTCGCGATGTCTTGAGGGCTGGGGTGACGGCGGATCGACTTCCATTGGACCTTGTTGACTTAATAACTGGTTGATAAGAGCGTTTTTCACTTCCTGCTGGCCCTGCTGAAGTGCCTGGTTTGTTGGTTCGATCTCTAGTCCTAAAGTAGCAAAGCGACTGCGTAAGTTTTTGTGATCGAAACTTCCGGAAAGTATTTTGTTTTGCATGTTTTCAGGTTATTTCTTCAAGTTTTTACCTTTGTTGTATGTCGAGAAAGCTTCTTCCCACTTCTCGAGTGCGAACAGCGCGGCGCCTTTGCGTGAATAGCCTTTCACCCACGTCGGGTTGATTTGGATTGTCTTCTCGGCGTCGTTGAGCGCATCTTGCGATTTTCCGGCCTTCAGGAAGGCCGCCGAGCGATTCGAGTACAGAACGTGATTGGACTCGTCCAGCTGGATGGCATCACTGTAAGCTTTGATAGCTTCGTCGAAGTTGCCAGCCGTCAAAGCAGCGTTGCCTTGCTCCTTCAATTTGTTGATCTGCTAAATTCAAGTCATCGAATTTCATCAAAAATCATGAAATTTTCGTTTTGCTTGTCTTCACTCGCTACTCACGTCTGCCATTTCCTTCGGATGCGTGCAGGATTCGGTGTCTTCTTTTTCTGAGTTTGATTGCGTTTGAGTGACTAAACTTTGACTGAGATTTTTAAAGAAATTTCGTGTTGAATATCGAGTTCTTTCTAGAAGTTTCTATGAGTCCGAGTTACGGAGGTGGTCAATCCGCAGTTCGACGCCCTTCCCGTCCGGCTTGGCTTGTTTTATCAAAACACATTTGTGATTCCAACCATCGAAGATTTTCAAGCAGACAGCATCGTTTTACCGCTAAAATAATTAATCTACAAGCAATTCGAGCACATTACCTGGCTGAAACCAACCATCGACGATGGCTGAATACCTTGCGTCCATTTTCGGTACCGAGAAAGACAAGTGAGTGGCCTTTTCAATAATCGTTTGCCGAAAATAATTTGTTTACGTTCGCTTTCAGAGTAAACTGTTCGTTTTACTTCAAAATCGGAGCTTGCAGACACGGCGACCGCTGCTCGAGAATACACAACAAGCCAACCTTCTCGCAGACCTGCTTGTTGCAGAACCTTTACGTCAACCCACAGAATTCGGCAAAGTCAGCCGATGGATCCCATTGTAAGTCGCATTTACGGTCCGTTCTACCTGCCTTCGGTGCTTATCAAAATGTTTTCTTTGTTTTAGTGGTTGCCAACGTCTCGGACGAAGAAATGCAAGAGCACTACGACAACTTCTTCGAAGATGTTTTCGTCGAGCTGGAAGACAAATACGGCGAGATTGAGGAGATGAACGTGTGCGACAACCTTGGAGATCACCTAGTCGGCAACGTCTACATCAAATTCCGCCGCGAAGAGGACGCCGAACGCGCCGCAAAAGAACTCAACAATCGCTGGTTCGGCGGGCGTCCAGTCTACGCCGAGTTGTCGCCAGTCACCGACTTCCGTGAGGCTTGCTGTCGTCAGTACGAGATGGGCGAGTGCACACGGTCTGGCTTCTGCAACTTCATGCATTTGAAGCCGATCTCTAGAGAATTGAGGCGGTACTTGTACTCGCGCCGTCGTGGACGTTCACGCTCAAAATCGAAGTCACCGAGACGTCGATCAAGGTGAGTTTGGGATGGATTTAAGAAGAAAAAGTGAAGCTGGTGCCTTGTAAAGCAACTTTGATCGTGATCATAAGATCAGAATGATGCAATGAAGGCACTAGAAGGTGCTAAATTCAATGTACAGTTATTAAAACCATTATTTCTTCTACAGATCCCCAATGCAGAAACGAGGACCAGGAGGTGGAGGTGGAGGTGGCGGCGGCGGAGGTAAGAAAAACTTAATTAAATTCATTTGTTTTCTCAAATTTGCTAGTTTTGTTGAATTCACTAGAGTTTCTTATTAAAATCTTATTTTCCCGATGAACAGGTGGCGGAGGAGGTCGTGACAGAAACGAAGGACGCCAGGACCGAGATGGCGGCAACCGTCGTGGTCGCTATTAAGCAGCATTTTCTCAGCGTAAATTTTCATTAACAATTAACTGTAATGATTGAAAATAATTTGCGGAACTTTTCCCTCAAAAAACTTTTACTTTTGCTCCAGCATTCGTCGTAATTTAAAAGCAAATCCAATAAATTTTCAATGAAAACTTGCAAAACTGAAGTGAAGCTGTTTTTAATCTAAATTTTGAGTCACTTTGCAGTTCATAATGCTGGTCATCCCCGAAAAGTGCCTTCCCGGGTCGAAAACCGGCGCTGAAATTTATGTCGTCTGATTACCGATGCACAACACATGGCGCAACAAAACTTATTCCACACGTCCCTCCCATCCGTAACTAGCTGAGAATCGCCTGTTTATGATTTTATACGATCGTCGGCGGTTTTCCTATTTTACACAAATTTACGACCATGTGCTGCTTTTTAAAGCTTTTCTCCCGCGTCGTCGCTTGGTCGGATCGAGAGCTTTTTTGCATGGCACAGGAAGACCGGAAGGATGTTTAATGACGACGGGCTGGTTAAATGTGCGGGCGAGGAATGGAGAGCCACGACGAAGGGTGGAAGGAAGGAAGCAATTACCATTTGTGTTTTTCCATCCCCCGCCATAGTTTCACCCGGTGGATGATTAAATAAAATAAATATTATGACTGATGATATCACTTCACCGTCGAGGACTCCATAAACGTCTCTCGTAAAAGGGAACTTTAGAAAGTGGGGCGTGCAGACCGTTTGCGATCTACAGTTTCGCTAGCAAACTTCTGTAAAAGATGGGACGCTGTGGACACTCCAATGATTTCTTTCGAATGGGAACGAGTGACTGGGTTGAGTGATGATGACAGAAGATGCTTTTGAGCTGACGAAAAAAGTTCTTTTTGAAGATGAGAGCTTTCAAGTTCAGCTTTCTAAGATGATTCAATCATGAAAGGTACTTTTATACTTCAACAACATCTTCAGATAGCAATGGCACTGATAATCTAAGATATAAATGATGCTTTGGCTGTTTGAAGATCGTGTTGGTCAATGAGTTTCACTGAAACCAACAGGATCTTAACGTAGTCAAAGCACTGAAAGTGACTGGAAACTAAAAATGTTTTGTTAGTGAATGAGATTATCATTGCTGTCTGAACTAAAGCATCAAAATCTCATCGATTCAACGCCATCTTCAATTAGCAAGGACTGTAGATTAACAAAACTTTGTTAGTTATTGAAATTAGTAGTATCACTGCTACCAGAAAATAGTTATGCAGTATAAATTAACGATTTAAATCTACAGTCTTGTTTTTAGGTAGTGATTGCTTGAATAACGGCTATTCAAATGTACCTAATGTGAAGTTGAAAATTGAAATAAACAGCTCGAAAGTGTACAAACCAAAGCACTATTCACCTAGCAATAATTGTTAAATCAAAAAATTATAACCACCGTAGTGCTTGATTGCCGTCACTACCAGCAGACTCAATTCAAATCCTAACAAGCTAAAAAAAACTTCAATTTATAAGTGAACTGGCTATCATTAGATAGTGCTGTCTAAAACTTCCTTTAATCTATTTTAAGAAAGCCTGTTTTACTTTCAGACTTAACCAGAAACAATTTTCACAAAACTTTTAACTCGTTTCCAACTCACTTTTCATCCCCTTTTTGACCAGACGAGACGAAACTTTTCAGCTTTCCATCTCAAAAACTGTCAAATCCCGGTCAATTATCAGTTGTAAATACTTGCCCTTTAGCTATTTCGAAGTTAAAAGCATAACAAATATTATGACAACCTGGGAGAAACTTTCCCTCGACCGGTTCACAAGTCGCAGTTCAACATTTTTGTTTATTTACTCTGACTTCTCAACAATTCAACCTTTCTTGCAAAACTTTTCGATCCCACTTCGACGTTACCTGTCCGAGTACACAATTTCAATCCGTTCGCTATCCTGTGCATGCTCGAGCTCTCTCAACGTCGGCACACGAAAAAAACGAAAACTTTTCCGTTTTCTTTCTCTCATGAAACGTTAACTCATTTTGCTGCTTCCTGCTGTGCAAATCTCAGAACGATGATGGTTCAATTTGTTTTCCATTTTCTAAAGCTCAAAATGTTGACATTTTGATTTCCCATAAGGGAAGGCAAGCACTTTTCGGAGGTCGCAAGAGTGAAAACGGAGTGGATGAAGGATATTTTCCGTCCGGAGTCCATCAAACGTACTGTTGCAGCGAAACGATTTATTATTTTTTGTCGACTCGTTCCTATGCAAGGATCCAATCGAATGGTTGAAGGCTTCGCTGAAGAGAAAACATTTATCTTCGCCGTTCACTCATTTCGCTTTTTAGCTTTTTACATAACTTTGGCATATTCACAGGCAGTTTCGTGGAATTCAAAAGCTTGAAGGCTGAAAGTGAATGAATACTCTGCATGGAACATTTTGTTATTATTATTATTTTTTTTTCAAAGTATTTAAAACCAAACACTTTACATCTCATTAAACACCAAGAACTCTTGAACTTAAATAGTTCAAAACAATCTTGAACTGTAAACAAGTATCGCAACTACATATTTTCATCAACACCGAGATGAATCTACCTGGTCTATTTTAAAGCTTAAACTTGTTATTTACGAGCTAAAATCACAGCTTCTTTTTAAAAAAGTCACAACTAAAAGTTTTTCAGCTTTTTAATGCTTTTTAATGCCACTGAAAGGCACACTCGAGATTTTTCCCATTTAAATCCTTCAAATCATAATCCACGTAAGTTTAAAACTCACTTGAAAGTTGCCTCAGACAACTCATCGCACTACAATCCAATTAATAAAGTTTAAAATTAAATTTTCAGTTGACTGCGTTACTGCAAAAAAGTACGCGGTTGTGCAACAGTTTCCAGACATGAAAAATTGCTGGAAATTTTTCACAAATGTCGACAGACACTTCAGTGCCTAGAAATTGATGATGGAAGAAGTTTTCCATTAAAAACAATGATTCGTCAGTGAGTTTCGGTCGAAAAAAAGCTTCAGAATGATGTGCCGCTGCTTGAGTTTTGAGACAGCGGGCGGTCACAATTTGGCGCTCGTAACCACGATTTATGAAGAAAAAAATGACTTAATTTCACTGAAAACGAACGGCAAAAGCCACTTCACGCTGGGGCATTTCAGCAAGGAAAATCATTTCAGTCATTTCCACCAGCATTGACTTAATGCAGAAAGTTGATCGAAAATATTTCCTGTGTCCTTGTCTAGCTAGCAGGGTTTAGTTTGATTGATTCTTGTAAAAATTTATGACATTTTTTTAACAAATTCTAATGTTTCTTTTGGCAAAATCTTCCAAGAAAGTTTTTAGAAGTTGAGAAAACCAAAGCATAACTAGTTGAAGATGCTGTTGATCACGCCAAACGATAAATTCCATAAAATCATCCAGTTTTAACACCCAGCTCCAACTTGGAAATAAAAATAAATTCAATTTAATTCAATCAACAAGAACCGCCATTGGCGTCCCGAGATACATCAAGCTTCCGAGTGATTGGCAATTATAGAACCGGCGATAGTGGAAGAATCAAAAAGACTTTGATTCGATGGCGATCTAAGAAGGGAGAAAGGATTCCTACGTGCTTGAGAGTCAAGTCCAGCCTTCCGCTTCGACTGAAATGTTTGCTAGACTGCTAAGAATCTGAACGTCAAACTATGGTCAACACAAGATTACACTTCAAATTGATTGTCGTCGGATAAAGGCTGGGTGCCAACAGAAGCGAGAAAAGCCATCGCGATAGGGCAGCATTCTCAGAGAGTTAAATTGAGCGTGAAATCAACAAATTCTAATGTTTCTTTTGGCAAAATCTTCCAAGAAAGTTTTTAGAAGTTGAGAAAACCAAAGCATAACTAGTTGAAGATGCTGTTGATCACGCCAAACGATAAATTCCATAAAATCATCCAGTTTTAACACCCAGCTCCAACTTGGAAATAAAAATAAATTCAATTTAATTCAATCAACAAGAACCGCCATTGGCGTCCCGAGATACATCAAGCTTCCGAGTGATTGGCAATTATAGAACCGGCGATAGTGGAAGAATCAAAAAGACTTTGATTCGATGGCGATCTAAGAAGGGAGAAAGGATTCCTACGTGCTTGAGAGTCAAGTCCAGCCTTCCGCTTCGACTGAAATGTTTGCTAGACTGCTAAGAATCTGAACGTCAAACTATGGTCAACACAAGATTACACTTCAAATTGATTGTCGTCGGATAAAGGCTGGGTGCCAACAGAAGCGAGAAAAGCCATCGCGATAGGGCAGCATTCTCAGAGAGTTAAATTGAGCGTGAAATCGTCTAGAGATGGGAATGAAAATTTCGCAAAAGCTGATAATGAATTTGAAAGGAACCAACAATCGACAGCGCTCTCGAACATTTCCAATGAAAAGCTTGTAAAAATGAACTTGAAGTAGAGAATCTCGGCACGTAGAGCTTTTAGGAAGGTCAGTTATTTTTATTGAATCCGAAATTGATTCGATTTGGAGTCATGCGTCGTTGAAAGTGCAATTATTTTTTGGCGTGAAAGTCTTTCTTGACTTCGAAGAATTTGTTAACTGATGTGGGTCCGTTCCAAGAGAATATAAGATCGATGTAAACTTTTTTAAGCATATTTAAGTAAAATGTATTTTTCATGCTTGAAGAATTACAAAAAAAATGTCAAAGAAATTTTTGCAAAGTTCTTGTTGACAATATGCAGCAAAAACACTAAGGTCGGTCCCCCTATTAAATTAAAAAAGTCTATTTGACGCTCTCATGGGCTTTCCACGTGGTGAAATGTATTTTAGATGATAGTTCAGACACTTAACTACCAAGTAAATAACAATTCTATTTGTTCTAATCCCTAGAGCGACCAAAAACTTAAAATTTACACTTGATAATTTATTACGATGTTTGTTAATTTAATGGGGGACCGACCTTATTGATGCTGCCTTCCGTAAAATATGTTAAAGCTATCACGCTTTGAGATAAAAATAACTTCACAGCAAACGATTTCATACACTGAAAGTTCTGTTACCATTATGTAGCCTAATATAATTAGTAAATGATATGCACAAGAACTCATGCCACAAGGCTCCCTTTGATTTTCTTGTGCGAGTTTTCAAGCTTGAAATTTGACTTTATGGACAGGCGCTTTCATTCAAACACCCAACACAATTGGTAAATGAACATGTGCAAGTCAAATGTTAATTGTTAAATAGCAAGTCATCGGGTTGCTTTAGCTTAATATTGCTGAAGGCGGCTTTTGAGTGTTCTTGTTGTCGGCAAAAAGGTAAAAAGGCTGCGACACTGATGGCATCACTTGTGAAGGAGTCTACAACAGTTCAATAAAAATGCATGGGTGAAGATTGTAAGTGTGATTGTAAGGTATTGCTGCATTTTTGAAGCATGAAATTCTTCGACATTAAATTATTTAATTGGACTAAAAAATTAAATTTTTTAAAGACTCAAGAAACGACCAAGCTATAAAACTTCTTTGAAATGCCACATGGCTCTGTGTGCAAACTTGTTCAGTTTTTTTTTTGAAAACTTTGTCGATTACAAGCTGCAATCAAATTTAATTCTTCGTTAAACACTGATACAATTTCAACGTTTCTTAATTTCCAATAATGAAGTCAAACCTTCACCCTGAAAATCACCCAAAAGTTTTTCCAAGTTTTTCAATTACCCTTTGATTGTATCGTTTTACTTCGATGACTTCCCGCCTTTCTCTATCTCACGGTAATTTTCATTTTAATCTCGCTAGCCCGACAGGTAATCTTTTCCTTTCTCTGGCATCTCTGGAAGTCTTCATTCAAACGAGAAAGCTTCTAAATTTGATAAATGTCTCTATTTATGCAAAAGAGTCGAGAGTTAAAGGTTCTTGAAATTAAATAATTCAGATAAGAAACCTCACCCAAGTTCCTGTTTTGATTTGCGCTTCGAGAAATAAAATTGCTGAGCGTAAAACTCTTCATAAACTGAAGAAACTCAGAAATTTCTAGGAATGAATAATCATTATTGTGGTTTGTTTATGAAACTTTAAAACTGATTGATGAAAGTGTTCTGAAGCACTTCATGTAATTCAAAAGCATAAAATACATCGAAACTTAACAAAGTTCATTCCAAACGTACGAAGAGATTAGAAAGCCATTGAGTGCATGTAAACATGATTTTCATATGAACCCGTTCAATCAGATAAACTAGCTTTACTGTGAGTGATTTATTCATGTTCACTCCGTATGAATATAAAAATAAATTATTTCAATCTACATTCCTACAAACGAAAACCAGGGGCGAGAGAAAAGGATGACATGGGATAATAAATAATATTCTTACAACTATTTTACTTTCGTTTCGATGAAGATTACGTTTGCAGGAAATTGAAACAGTCTTTATGATGGGGTTGAACATGAACAACTTTGAAACTTGATGGGTGTGAAGACTGACCAATGGAACGATGTGGGAAGTTAAACTCGTTAGGATGATAAACTGTTCGTGTTCCAGTATTATGTTTCATGTGCCAAAGCTTTTTGAAGAATCGCTCAGACTTAGTTTCTTCACTAAAAAATCAAGGACATTCTAAACTTATTCCTATAAGCAACATAAAAATTGTGATTCTTCATAAAATGAAACACTTGCGACATAACCATGAATTTGTTCAAAAGGGTAAAGGAACTTGATTGAAAATAGAACAACATCTTTCCCTAGTTGGAAAATGGCTAGAAATAGTCAATGAATGTCAAATCAATTGACTGTGTAAGTACATATGTTCGCCATATATGCTGTAAATTGCAAGCTATGACACGGGTTTGTCATGACAAAGTTTTGCCATCGATGTCAACCGTATTGCGAATCTTTGGAAGCCCATTAATATTGACTTGATGGAACATAAAAGTAACAAAGATGGAAAGCTTTCTAGGCTCTAAAAGGAAGCATTTTGTAAAACTTTGTGCTTTGAAGGTAACAAAAATGTCACATCATTGTCTTCCCAAGAAAAAAGATTTTCTTTTTATTAAAAATCTTATTTCCATTTTTTTGTTTGGAGCGGTTTTTCGTTTCAATTGTTTTTCCAAATGAGATGACTTAAGGATAAAAGGAGATATATGTTTGAACTTCAGTGTGTTTCTTGGCTGGACTAAATACTTTCCATTCCGAAGAACGTTATGAAGTTTGTAATTTGCACTGACACGTCTCAAGAAAAACATGGCTTACGTATGACCGACATTTGGTTTACAAAAAGTCTTAACATTGTAGAGCCGTAAAACGTCGAAAAAATGCTTCACCATTTTGAAGACACCATGTCAACTTGTAGCTGCTATATGGGAAAAATGTGAACTTCATAACTTTTACCGTTTTGTTCCATTTTTATGCCATGAAGTCAAAACCTGCACGTCAACAATTGACTTCAATGTTACTTGGGTTCATATCTTTGTAATGTCAATTAACCCAATTTTCATGTAAGTTTTTTTAGTTTCAAACAACTTGGAATGCGAAACACCAAAACTAACAGATTTTTCAACTGCAGAACTTCAAAATCAATCTTCAGAGAACTGCCTGATCCCCTCTCGATTGAAATTGTGATTTGTTTTCCTTTCTAAAGCATTTTCAAAACTTTCCCGAATCAATCAGGTAAGGAGGACTGAACGCACTCTTAATAAGTGAACGCAAACTTTTGCTTTTAATTAAA
>JPYR01000181.1:2848-19161 GCA_000775305.1 Belgica antarctica
GAAATGCATGAAAATAATTAATTTTTATGTTTCTTGAATAAACGCTTTTTACCTCGCTTTGATGAAACGAGCTCCAGCGCACTTGAAGTGGCTCGCAAGCACTCTACGAAGATAGTCAGCAAAATTTCATTGCTTTCGTGTTATCGCGAGAAAACTAAGTAAATCGAAATTGATTTGGTTTGTTTATGTGACGCGAAATTAAAATAAAAGCGCTTTTGAGCCCAGCCACGTTGCAATCCCAAGTCAACTTGCAGTTTAACGTTTTAAAATTCAAATTTTCAATTTCGCGTCTTGGCCTTTAGAGGCTCGCATCAACTGACCATTATAGGACCCGTTGGCCTCGAAGGGAGCGATCGACTTGTTGACTTTAGAGCTTAATTATATTACAGCGGTCTCTTTTAAAATTAATCGAGATGTAACAAGTTGTGGAAAAATGAGTCCTCTTTCGATCGGTATCCAACACTTAACTATGCCTTGCAAACCAGCTCCCGTAAGCCGGGTTGAGAAAAAATAATCCTTAAGGTTGGCCGTGAAGGGCACTTCCCCCTATGTAAATACGATTGAATGATCGATTACATTCAATATGCTAATGTGAACAGCTGAAAACTTTTATTCACTCTTGCATAATGCTGTTTAACTCGTTTTATTCGAAATAAATTGGAATCAAGCTTTTGTTTGTATGATCAGGCTTCCGCTGAACCGTTTTTGAAATTCCGATAACGTGGTTATTAGAGCAGGAAAAGTGCTTTTAAATTTCGCATTCCGAAACAGACGCGATTTTCATTTGGCAAAATAAAGCCTTCATGAAAAGCAACGCGAACGATGTGAAAAGTTTTCCATTACAATGGTTTTTTGGAAATCAAGACCGTGTTTGAACAAGCATTGCAACAAATGGGAAATTTTGATATTTTATAGAACAAATTCTGATGAACTGTTACATTCATATTTGTTGTTGTTGTTTTTTTTTTATCAAAATCAGAATTTTCTCTAAGCCAAAACTTTTGCAAATAATAATTGCCAAATGTGGTCTTTCAACGGTTTTGAAAATTAATCTAAAAACTTTTTACGTCTTGAATTTTAATCGGATTACTTCTGGAGGGAAGATACATTATCCTTCGCTTTAATTTACTCTCCCCCATTAATCATACAAAGTTTTAATCATTTGCTAAAAACCTTTTCCTCTCGAATTGTGGTTAAACGATACACAAGCCTGTTGTGGAGTTGCGAATAAAACAAGTTGTTGCTATCAACTGGATGTTCTATGCTCGTTTACAGTTTCCTTAATTAACACTCATAAAATTTAATGAAAAATAATAGATCCCATGTGGGGCGAGAAAGTTTTTTATTTCGGTGTTTACATCATTTGGCTAAGCTGAGTTATGTTCGAGTGGAAATATTCGGGATGATTCATCAGCGCTGCGCACTTATTAATATTCGAAATGTTTTCCTTCATTCCTCGACTTCATTTAACTTTCGAAACACACGAGAACACAACAAACGACAAACATACGCGAACACTTAATTTATATCTGCGAGTAAGACGAAAAGTTTTTTTTTCCATTTTGCGTGGGGGCAAAAACCAATAATAGGAATGGATGGCAAATGACAGCCACAGAGCGAAAAGCTGATATCGTTTCAAACAAATGTCAGAAATGTTTAAATAAAACGAAGGCGATGCTAAACGAAGCGACCTTGAACAATCATGTCGCAATAAAACCTCAAGTCAAAGAAGAAAACTTATTTAAAGCACGTTAAAAAAATCTTGAAGATGGGAAAACGTGGGATCGACGTCGTGGAAAATGAAAACAGTGTCAATGAAACGATCAGCGCTGACGTCACCGATCGGATGCGGTATTTGGCAGCATCTGCGTGGTCGTAAAAGTGAGTCAAGAATGAATGTTCGAATCATTTGTGACTGCCTCGATTTATGTTGCACACCTGTTCAATGGTTACATGACAACGATTGCTGCAACGCGATGACAGCTTTCGTTTTGTTTGAGCAGAACCGATAAGTTCAACAAAATTCGTTCCTAAACGAGTTCAGTTTCAACGCAAACTAGTGTAGACATTGTAGAATATTTGCATAAAATAAATTTCTATTCAGATGTTTGACTTTATCAATGGCAGACAAAATCTTGAGACGTGTTGAATCGAACAGTTTGAGTGATTTGGGTTAAATTTTCTTTATAATCGAATTGACATTTTGCATTCAAGTGACAGACGTGATTTCACACTTTTGTGACGTTGTCAGATATTTTTAGAGTGCCGAAGCCGTCACAATAAAGATTTTGGCATGGAAACAGACTATGACAGAAGGGAGTTTCTAGGGAAGAGAACTTTGTTGCAGTGTTAAAATAAGTAAACTTTTGCTAGAAGACTAGCCGAAAGCTTTCTTAAGCCTAAAATGTGTTTGCTGTCTAGCTGATTTAAATTTTAACTTCAGCCAATTATTAACCAGACTCAGCAAAACTTTGAACCGCAAACAAGGCTGGTTTGTTATGCCCAGTTATGATCTACAAAAAGTGCTTGAATCTCGTTAATCTTTGCACCTGTTAAATCAATAAAATTGAGCACAGCAACTTAGTGGCTAAACTAGACAGGTGCGGGACTTTTTTCCATAACTAACTCCATCAACAGCTGCTTGTGATGTTTTCAAACGATTTTTCTTCTGTGATGAAAAAAGTCAAAAATTTGTATTTTCACTTGAAGACGTCATCTTAGAAAACCTCTCCTGAATCGAAAAATGATCTTTTCTCAGAAATTAGGTTGACAATCTCTTTAAATCTTCTAATATGATCGACCAACATCACTTCCAACGAAATTCTCTTTAAAATTAATTTTCTCGCTGAAAATTTGAATCTCAGAGATGCGATTATGAACGAAATTTTTCTTTTCTATTTTTAATTTGAGAAGAAAACCGACGAGTTTTTTGATAGAAATCTTCTCGCATTTTTCAGTATTTCTCGTTCGATTGGGGCATTAACTAGAAAATTGGTTCGAGTGAAGAACGGGAAGAAAAAGTTTTTGTGGAAGGAATTTTCATCTCGTTCACTGAGCTGCAAAATAATTTTCCCAATAATTTTCCTTCCTTTTTCGATCAATTCACCGCAATCAACTCATTGTAGCCACGGCAACCGAGAGTGCACAGAAAGAAAGTGGAAAGTTTTGCAGCAAAGTGCAGCTTTTTTTGCTCGTGTCGAGTGAAAAACTTATTTTATTAAAATTTATCGTGGAAAATTGAGTTTCGAGGAAAATAGAAATTTCAATCTTTTTTCGTCTTGCTGATCCGAAACGAGACAAGAGAGCGAAGGAAAACATTTCTGAGTGAAGTCAAGAAGAAAATAAGCAAAAAGCAATGGATGGTGATTCAGGTTTGCTCCGTCGCCGCACTACGCGAACTTCTCGCGAGCTGACACCCGAACTGACGCTCAAAGAGCGAATCTCAAAAAGCTCCGACCGCGAAACCAAAACACAGCCAAAACACACCGTTGACGAGTCAAAATACATCGTTCGGGGAATTCTTAATGTTGGCCCGCCATCGCCAGCTGGCTCGACATCGTCGTCGGGTTCTGGTGGCCATGGCATTTCACAAAGCGGTTCACAGGCATATCGAGCTAAGCTTTTAAGGTATCTTGATTGCGTCAACACGTTGTTGTGTAAACTTCTCTTTAGTTGGATCAGGGATGACTTAAAAGGAGACACGAAGATTGGCAAAAGTTTTCAAACTTGTTAACTAGATCTTTAGCTTAACAGAAGAAAATACATTGATTCAAGTACTTACTGCCAAGCAATCCTTCCAACAACCAATCATCACGTCTATCACTTTGAGTTATCCCTGACTAAATTGCGTGAAAACTCACATTTCCCTTTTCCGATCATCGTTGTAATCCGACGTGAATAGCAAAAAGGAAAAAAGCATGGCACAAGCGGTTCACAGGAGTCAATCAACCTCGAGGCAAACTTCATCAGCGTCTTGTCAAACGAATAACGATATCTTCACCTTCATGCGGCGTGCGAAACGAAGCTTATCAGCACCACGGTAATAAACTTGTTGACACGGTTGTGAGAAACTACGTCAGGGCTGACACAAACTTTTCCTTGTAGAAAGCGCGACGGATCAACAGACAGCGGAAAATTGACACCGCAAATGCAGGAGATGAAGATTTCGCAGCTGGAGCAGGAAAATTACACGCTCTCTAACAAAACTTTCGATAATGACGAAAAAAACTCGATGCTGGAGCAGAACCTGAAGCGTTTTGAAATTGAAAGGCGTCAATTTGAATTTGAGAAGCTCAAATTTCTTGAAGAGAAACGTGAACTGGATGGACTTCGCTTACAACGTTTCGAACGGTATAAACGAGAAATCGAAGCGAAAAGGCTCGGCTTGAAGCCCAATTACGACATCGACAACAATGATTACATGGTGGCGAGAAAGGTCGTAATTGATTGCAAAATGAACGAAAAATTCGTGAATTGTGGGCAGGATTCCGGATCTGAGAGCGAGCCGGATATCACCGTGGTGGAAAATGTGCCGAAACCGGGTGCGGAAGTGAAGGACGACGCCAACGTGATATCCCCGAGTGAGACCAATGGCGATGCAATTAAAACACCTCAGCCACCGCCAGTCGATAGCGCTGACACGGATAAAACCCATTTGAACGGCAAAGAATCAATCAGTGGCCCGGAAAATCCGACGACAGATGTCGACGGTTTGAAAGAGAGTGAATTCGCATTAGAGAAGGTTGAGTTCGACGCAAAAAATCCGATGAAGCTTTGGCCATTCATCACGCTGGTGCTCCGTGAAGCCCGACAAATTTGGATCATTCATAAGCGTCGCCATGCCAAGGACTGGAGTCGCATCAAGGCCGAGATGATTAAATGCCTGTCAGAGTTGACGATGTTGATGGTGTTCTGTGGGATGGGCGGGCTGGTCTTCCGCTACGTCGAGGGAAATTACGAGACTGTGAACAAAGCGGGAGTGAAGCGAGTCAAGCGTGACTTCATTGATCAATTGTGGTTATCTAGTCATAACTTAAGGTGAATGAATGATTTGAGTTCTAATCCGGCTTTCTTGTGAATTTTTTTCGCCCTTCACATGCATGGATCACAGCCGAAATCGTTCACGCATGCTAGAAAATTCAAACGAGGTCGATTTTTGTGCATAAATCGCCTTATCAATCATTTATGAAGAAGAATTTCTGCTTTTTATTCATCTTTGGCTCGGCTTCGTCATTGAATTTTGATGTTATTAATGAAGCATTTCAAAAGCTCACTCAATCGACAAGAGATAGAGACGAGCGAGCGAGAATAACCATGTGAAGGGAATCATGAAAATGTTGAGCGCTTAATATTCATCGTTGAGTGATCCGGCAAGCGGGGGAACATTTTCACTTCCGATAACGATATGCCGAAAAATTCACAACTTGCACAAGTCATGCTCGGCACAAAAGCGGAGCTCATCGTTTTATAAGTCGTTTATGCAAAAAAGATATCGGTGTCAAGTGCTGCGGTAAATGCCTTCATGTTTCGATAATTTCTCGGCAGCGGCCGACAAGAACTAGTTTGTCACTGCTTCGGCCGTTTTTTGTGCAGGAAAGAACGAAAAACATGTTGCCTCACTTAATCTCTGTTCAATTTAGCATAAAAATAAGCTTTCCTTCATGTTTTTTTAGCTCTACGGAGTGACACATGTGACGATGGAGAAAATCCGCTTAGGAAAAGTAGATTTTGCTAACTTTTTTACAAGGGAATTTATGACAAATTTATGATTTATTGGTACTGAAATGTGTAGTTGGAGATAAATGTGTGGTCGGAAAGTTCTTAATCTACTGGAATGGGGTGGAAATGATAGTGGCAATGATGTCTCAAGTGATAAGGTTTATAGGTTTCGGTTATTTATGTGGTTTTAAGGGTAGTAAATTCAAAACTCCGTAAAGTTTTTGCATTAAAATTTTCTTTTGAGGTTATTGATTGCCTTTTATTACGCCCCAAGGTTTTGCAATCATTAATGGCCAGGATCTTTTGAGGTTTGAATTATTTTTTAACGACAAATCGACTTGTTTTCTGGGAAAATTTGAAAATTTGGAACTTTAAGGTCCTTGACTCTAAGAATTCGTCAGGAACATTTTTGAGGTTATAAAAACCCCAATGAAAAATAACAAACACTCTTGGAAACAGCTTCCACTCTTGAATCTTCTTGTGAGCTGTAAAACCCTCGAAATTTCTCGTTTAAACATTCCGCTACATTGAGCAAGCGCTATCAAGTGCACTCATGTGACAACGCACGTGCACTAAGTTCATGTTTCGCACAGCACATAATCGACTTAAAAACACGAGCGGAAAAAGTTCTCTCGTGCTCCTGACGCTAAGGACTTCCCGTCGTCTGTGTTTTTCGCGTTATAAATGTTTTTCTGACGACATTTCTTTTGCTCCGTAAAACTCCGTGTGCAAAAAACTTTCTGAATTTATATTTAAACGATCCTGTGAATTTGAAAGGGCGACGAAAAAGCGAGAACATGGAAATAAACTGTAAACATTTGTAGAGAGGATGATTGGAAATCCATGGCTAGGACGAGATTGCGGAAGTTTGAGGATGAATTGCAGTCGGCAATTGAGACCGGAATGAGATCGTATAGCGGTCAATCGTCATGGAACTTTGTGAACGCCGTTATGTACTGTCTGGACATTTGCAGCACTATTGGTGAGCTTGACCAATCTCGAACCCAAATCCTCCTGATGATGATGAGGTTTTTCCTTCTCGAATTCCCATCGAATGATTCGCTCCGCTGAGCTATTCAATTTACCGACAATCGCTTTTTATCCACAGGCTATGGTCACATCTCGCCCGTTACATACTGGGGAAGGATCTTCACGATTATTTACGCGATTATCGGAATACCGATTTTTCTCATCCTGCTCACCGACTTCGGCAAACTCTTCACGAGAATCATCAAATTCGTTTGGGTGAGATGATGTCCACAGCAATTAAACTCGCTTTATGCTTTCAATCAACACGCACGTTTGATGTTCTGATTGCAGATTTTCGTACGTCGACTCTATTATACCGGATCGTGTCGGAAAGTCCGCAAAACCGCCCCAGCTCAAGTAAGATCATAATTGAAGGGGATTTTTCGTGGATGACGTCACGCTAGCTGTGAACGAACCAAATTGAGCTAATCTCGACGTTATCCGCGATGAAACACCACAAGATTGATGAACCATCGTCGTAATTTTAATCTTTTCTGTCTATTCAGGACGTAATGAGAGGCCTAAACGTGATGTATGACTTCATGCGTCGTCCCAGCATGGCATTTATGGATCCACAAGTGCTGGCCACCCTGCAGCAACAGCGGGCGAACAATCCCACGTCCCCCACACTGTCGGTGCCACTACCCGGTGAATCTCCTTTGACGCCCCTTCCCACGAATCTCGAAACCTACGAAGTCGATGACGAATTTAATCTGCCGATTTCCGTCGCTTTCACCATGTTAGTCGCTTATATGATATTCGGCGCTTCGATTTATTGTATTTGGGAAGGCTGGTCGTTTTTCGAGGCGTTCTATTTTGTGTTTATTTCAATTAGCACGATAGGTAAGCGATCAAACATGATTTTGTGAACAAACGTGACAATTCAATCGTTTTTTCCACGCGTCGCAATCAAGGTTTTGGCGATATCATCCCTAGTCATCCAATCTTTATGATGGCTTCGATCGTTTATCTCATTTTTGGTCTCGCACTCACGTCCATGTGCATCAACGTCGTGCAGTTAAAGCTCAGTGACCACTTTAGACAGGCGAGCACCAAAATCATGGGCCAACAATTGGCAGAGGCGGCATCGCAGGGCAGCGCGCCCCAGTCCCCTGGAGAACTGCAATCAGTCAATGGAGACAACAATGGAGCGATTCGTTCTACAAATGACACTCCGACGACTGACAAAAACACTGTAAACTCGAAAAAGCTGTGAAAAAAACAGGAAAAAGACGTGAAATGAAAAAACCTTTTTAACTGAACAGAGTGAAACCTTTTGTGATGTGTTTTTTTTTATTCTTGACAAGCATCGCACAATATAAAAAAATTTAACCATCAGAAATAGAGAGAAAACGTCAATAAAAATGTTAAAAGGCACGAAGCAGTGCCTTTGTTGTGAGTTGAACAGCGAAGGACGCTTTTATTATGGATCAAGTGGTTGGCTTCAATGAAAACTTTTATAATTTCCATTTTATTTGCAGGAAAATTATTGTGTTTTGATGAGAAAAGTTTTGTCGTCGAGTATGATTAGAAATTGTCTTTGACGCAGTGACTGAAACAGATGCAAGTTCGTCAGTAAAACCAAAGCCACAACTCGAGTGTTCAATTTCGAGTGCAAAATTATTGCTGAAGACTTCATACCTCAGAGAGATTTCCAAGTTCGTTGATGAATTACCTCGAGCCATCTCGTAACTCACTTCCAACTAATCAAAATTGGCATGAAAATTATCTTGGAAGCTTTTCGTTGTTGAAGTTCATAAATAGATGCTCACCCACCATCGTTATCGTCACTCTTGCAAGCAACTCAAATAGAAAACAATTTGGATCGAGTATAAAAGTCTATTTCGAGCGTTTCACAGCACTAGTGATACTTGAATTGCTTGTCATTAACGATTGAACAGTTCAATTGAGTCGCTATTGAAAATTCCATCCTTTGTTTCATTACAAACTTCGGACAAAATTGAGACATAAAGCTTGCGATAGAAGCTTAGGTCCCGAATGTTCTTCATCGATGAGAATTATACCAGCTCCACTGCGATTCGCCTTTGTCTGGATAATTGAGCGCTTAGTCGTTTAATCGATCCGTCTATTTGCTGAAATATATTTGCGATTTCAATTCCCTTCAGCCAGCTCAATTATTACATTGCAAACACCCCTGTGCACCTGTGTTTGAATTTGAGTGCAGCCGTGCAAATATACAAATCATCGTGCTTGTAAACTTCCATCCCGCAATTAATTGCACCTCCATGCACATTATCCAAGGGAGTATTTGAAAGGAAGCCTTACAAAATGAACTGAAAGGAAATGTGGGAAGCTCCGGGGCTCTTGTCTGTGACTATTGAAAGAACCTGGATGACAATAATGAGTACAAAAATAAATGTAGGGTCGGTCCCACATTAAATTAACAAAAGTCTTAATAAATTAACAAGTGTAAATTTTAAGTTTTTGACCCTACAAGAACAACGTGCACTGTTAATTACTTGGTAGTTAAGAGTCTGAACTATCACATAAAATACACTTCAACGCGTGGAAAGCCCCTGGGAGCCGGCCAATAGGCTTTTTTAATGTTTAACGGACCAATGCGCTGTTAATTTATTGCCGGACCAACCCTATTCAAAGACATGTCATTAATAACAAAATACAGTGAAATGAAATCCTTTTGAAAAGTTAAACAAGTAAAATTGCTCACCTGGGCGGTTTGTTTGTTTTCCATTGTAGATAAAACCACCAGAAATAAAAGTTATTTTTATCATTAAATGATTCATTAGTGATTATACGAACGAAGCTTTTTTTTCACAAACGCGTGGTGGAAAACCAAAACTCAAACGAAATTCTCACAAAAACTCAACCGTAACGTTTGCGCGCTTCAAAAAAGCTTTTTCTGAATTCTCGTGAAATTATAAAATTCTTTTTTCTCTGTTTTCACATCTCAAACTTTATGCCTGCCACTCAGTCTCTGAAAGAGTTTACGACAAGAACATGTTTTTAAGCATCCGAAAAAAGCATAAAAACATGAACAGAACATGATTTTATAAATTTTCATTAGAAGAATTAGGCAACGTGTCGGTGGAGTGAGTGACGGCGGTTCAACGAATATCTATAAATTCTCAGAAAATCATGTTACGCAAAGTTTTCATCCTTCCATTCGGTGAAAAGTAACACGCAAAGGGTTGTAAATAAAATTCTCTCCCATTTTACGACGCTAAACATAAAAATTATTATTATTTTTATTTTTATTATTATTGCTCGCAAACTCCATTACGAAAGCTCTTCCCTCGATAGAGAGTAATTGAAGTTTATTTATGACTGACGCAATGCTTTTACCCTCTCCGGTGACATAAATTTCCATTCGAAGACTTTATTGAGACACTTTACTTGTGCTTTCGTTTACAACTTCAGATCCAGAGCCTCAAGGTGAAAAGTTTAATTAATCACCCAGCTCAGGTCGGACGAGAAATTTCCATGATTGTTTACCTTGGTACTCATGTCCGGAGGCAAATTCGATGAATTTTCTTAATGTGCAAAGCTGCATAAATCAATTGATTGTGTTTATCACACTTGAACTGATTACTTTGCGATATTTGCTTAAGGAATTAACATTTAAACGCATTACAAAGGTTTAAACGTGAATTAATGAATTTCGAAAGTCACATGTGATCAATTATGTAATTGAATTAAATGTTTTTTGGGAATCTCTGGAGCTTTGAAGTTGTTATAATTTATGATTTCTGGAAAGCACAAAAGCATTTGTTTGTTGAAACGTTTGTTGAAATTGTGATAAGCAATTTTCAAGATTTTAATTAACCAAATTTTTTTTTTGGTTGCAACGAAAATCGAAAGACTTCGCTTCAGCTTCAAAATCTGTGTTGTTTTGAGAATGAATAGTCACAAAACTAACGTCTGCATTCATAAATGCCAAGAATTACAAATAATGATATTTATAAATTACAAAATTTGAGCAAAACCATCGAGCTAATCAAAAGCTCTGGTAACGTCTCAAAGCAATCAATTTCTGTAGAAGATTCTAAAGTTGTCTGTTGAAGTTCTCTTGCTGAAACCATAAAGGATTTGGGCAGCCTTGCTTCCAAATGTTGAGGTAGCAACCTATACCGAGTGTAGGATAACGAGTTCAACAAGACCGTTTCAAATCAAATTTCACACATGACAGGCCTGGTATCCATGATTTTCATGTAACTCGGCCAATTTCTTTTTAACGGTTGTTCACGAATTTTATTTTTGCTCGCTCCGGATGGATTTGGTTTGGTAGCACTAGAATTAAGTTAATTTTTCGAGATGAAACATGTCAACAAAAGCCCACCGAGTTGGACCAAGAAACCGTGACGGCCGTCAAAAGTGTTGAAAATTCAAAATCCGTGTGGCCAACCCCAAGTTTCGGCACAATGAAAATAACCTGGGGATATTTCACGGTGGAACTTTAATTTTTGGTTTTCCGTGATTTCCACGTCACGCGCATAGCGGAAAACATAAAATTGCAAAAAACCACCCCAGACCGGTTCCGTCCCAAAACTTGGGGTTGACCACACAGGATTTTGAATTTTCAACACTGTCGACAAGTGCAGCCGTTGTATTTTTTTAATATCGACACGAAAACCGTGTTCTGCTGGATCCAAGCTATGCCACATGTCTCATCTCGGAAGATATGGTTTATTTTTGGTTAGCAACATAGATTCCCAGTCACTTTCCAGGAAAATCCGTATTTCCGCTGTTAATAGTAAAATTCCAACCTCAAATCTACGGTGCACATTGAACAATGATGTTCGTTGGTGCATTAATCCCCGTTGTTGAATTTTAACATTGTTCTTCAAAGTCATCTAAAAGCATTTTCATGGCATCACAAATAATTTTCAAACTCAATGTTGGTCGTCCTCAAAGCGTACGATTTCCACGACTAAGTCAATGCTTCAGTCGTTTCAATTGCGCTATAGAATTTTGCTTTAAGCTTTTGTGAAGACTGATAAAAAATGCATGCTAGAGAAAGTTCTGTAGCGAAACGAGAGGAAAACGCTTTCAAAATATTCCGTTCGGATCAAAGAAACAGTAACATTGAAGCGAGATGAAATTGCTTTCATGCATCGCTACTTCAAAGCGGCTTTTTACGGTAGTTTCCAACAACAGACTATTTTTCCGACAAGCAGAAAAGAGATTATCATTATTGTTGCACAAGCAATATTTTCGCAATCTCTGATGGAACATGGATTTAAACTTTGTTAGGATTATTTTGTTGTTCGTTGCTTGATCAAAACTCCAATCTGAGATATCGATAAATCATTTTCCGAAAGACTTCGCAAGAGAAAGCAAGCAATTTCTTATGTTTTCAAAATCAATTCGGAAGTTGAACATTTTATTGCAGCTCTAACGTGTTCACATCGTACTCAATAATCGAGCAAATTAAATCTCCTCGAATTATTGTTCCCCATTATGCTGTCCAAGCTAGAAAGCTGTTGGATCGTACATGTTTCAAATGTGGACACTGAACACATTTGTGCAGAAGGTTGTACTCCGAGATCGGATATGTGATTGTTTGCCGTGGGTTTGGATGGTTGAGTAAAGTATTTTTAGACTCGTTCGTGTTCGATAAGTCGGTGAGTTCTTGTCAGTTTAATTTATACGATTTCATTTTATACTATTTTTTAATTTCTTTTTGAAAAACAAGGCTAGTTTGCTAAATTCACTATCTGGTTTCGATTTTATACGATCCAGAGTTATATTTTATACCATTTTACACAACTATACAAAATCTAACCTCTTTTATACCAATTTGCCTTTATCTGGTTTACAGCTTGTTCGTCATAAGATTTTTAAAGAAGTTCGTCGATGAATTTTATACGATTCCTAAATTAAATCTTATACCATCATAAGTTTATACGAATCCACTCAATTCTCCAGTATCGATTTTAGGTCATAATTGAATTTGTCTTAATTTGTCATCAAACTGACTCCATCCCAATACACTCTCACCATTATAACATCATCGACCGCACTGAGTGGACGATGATTTCAGATTTCTCTCTTGCTTCACTGTGGACGATTCCACTCTATTAAAGAATTAATATGCAATGAACGTTGGACTGGGGATTAGATGTCACTCAATAACCATTAATTCAAATTTAATTGAATCTGAGCATCATGTAAATTGAGGAGAAAAACAAATTGGCAGCCTTGCAGACAAATACTTGCACAATTGTGAAATTTTACGGTCCATGCATGCAGGAATGAGCGAGAACCAATGTTGAAAAGAAACAAAAGCAATCCTATGAAGGATTTCATAGCTTTTCCCATTGAAGCCTTCTGAAAGGAAAAACGAAAATTTATTCCACGAAATGACGATTCAATTGAATTTTCAATCCGTATAAATTGCTTCATAAAAATCAATATCGGGTAAATAAAGCGATGTGAATCTCGAGATAGCTCAAAATCCCATTGCTTCGTGTTTATTTTTATTCTCATGCTTAAATAAAAAAAGCTCCAGCCGGTGAATAAATTCCGCTGAGATTTCCGCAGTAAAAACGAAAGAAGAAAGTCATGCAGCATCAAGTGGAAGAAAAAATTTGGAGCTAATCATCATTACCGTCTGTGATATTTTATCACGAACGTGATTCGCAATTTTGTCTCTGGATACTTCTGCGTCTGTGACTCGATTTCTTGATTGTTGCGCCAGGAAAATGCTTCACGTCAAGTAGGTGTGAAGCTGACAAGGCTGGATAAAAAGTTTCTGAAAATTAAAGTTGTTACATGATCTCGTTAACGTGGAAAAAATGAAAATTCGGTATCAATGGCAGAAAACGCGGAATTTTTTTTTAATGAGACTCAAACGAGGATTCTATTTTTTGCTTGATTTCTTCGAAAAAAAAAACGTTCTCGATGGTTACGAAGCTCTTCAAACTCTTCAGTTTTTCTTGGAACTCGTTTCAAAAGCACCACTGATCTCATTGACAATGCTCGAATGTTTATCTGTGCAATCACCTTTAACGTTCTGTTTTCTTCTTGCTCGTTTTTCCATTTCCTTCCATATCATTGAGATAAAACAGTTTATTTTGCTTCTTCTGGCAAAACGTGCGCTGAAATACTTAGTTACGGCTGCCAGCTCCGAAAGAAACGACATTCTCCATACAACACTTGACGTTAACTTCCTCATAAATTCACCGAGCTACAAGAGTGACTGTAATCTAATGATTTAGAGACGTTTTTATTGGTTGCTAGTAAAAATTCAAGTTGAAATCACACAACTGCATGAATCGTACACAAAAATCAGCAATCTTTATGATCTGTTGTTCCTTGCACTCTGCTACGCCGTCAACCACTTGGCCATAAATATAATTTTATGTGTAGAAAGTGGCCATAACCTTCAAATTACCATAAAAATTATTACGCCTTAGTGAACCCGGGTCCGGTGCAGAAGGAGAGAAGGATAAAGGGTGAATTGTGCATATATTTTGTGCAAATACATTTTTCAGCTGGCTGTGCTGTTGTTTATGCAAATTAAGTTATGCTTGCGTTACTCTCTATAGCTTTATTGTTTTTCACAAGCAACATGTCGGTTTTAACTCCTTCCCGTGCAGATTACTTTTACTTCTGGTTGAGCGAAGAAGGCGAAAAGCAAAAGAGTGAGATATTATCGTGTAAGAGCTGACAAGCTGCCAATAATTTTTTTAATGCTTCTTCCATCAGATGGGTTATGTTGCTTTTACTGCTGGCACGCTTAGAACAACAACAGCAAGACGAGAGTTGAAGAAGAGCATTTTAGTATCACGAAGAACCTTCGTAGAGATTATGCAGAAGTTTTAACGTGCAACCATAATCAGAAAATATCTTTCTTGTTGTTACTTTCATGAATTTTATTTTCTTTCTTCTGGGGCCAATAAAAGACAGATGCACATTAAAAAATTATTTCTCGCTAAGGCAGTATTTGCTTTTTCTTAAATTTGTTTTAAATTTATTTTCGCAGAATTTGGCTTTTGATGTTTTTTATTCCGGGGGGATTTCTTGAGGCTGAAGTGTGGCAGCTGCACACAGTCGAATAATCATTGACTTAATACGCCAATGGCACCAGCACATGGCGGATTTGAATTGAATTCATTAAATTTCCGTGAAATTAAATGGCAAGGCTGTTGACAGGGCGAAGAAAGAAATTTTATTATTGCCGAATTGAGAGAGAAAACCTGAGAATTCATTGAAGTTTATTATTTACAAAAGTTTGATATTTATTCGAAAAGAAACTTTGGAATATTAAATTTCTTTGAAAACATATTTTCTTTTGACTATGCAAACTGGTTTTCGACAATTCTCTTTGTATCTATGGAGAAAATCTCTCATATTTAAAACTCAAAGATCCACTTACCGTCAACTTTCTTGCAGCAGAAACAATTGAAGTTAAGACGATTCTTCTTCATAATTTACCTTTTATTCGAGAGCTTTGCCCAAGAGAAAAAGGTAGAATTGGACAATTATATTCGAAAGGAAGAAAAGGTCAACAGTTTTCTTCTATTTTATTTCTTGAGGCAAACAAAATCCGTTGCAAAAAGATTTCTAGCTTGAATAATTGTTGTTCTGACAACTTTCCTTCTTCTCATTCGATTCAGAGAGTAAGCACAACGTCTTCAAATGACAAAAACATTTTCTCTGTCTTTCCATGTCGGCTGCTTTCGCAAGGAAACAGCTTTCTAAATAAATCTTGCCATAAGGAAATTAAGATATCGTCACGAAGTGTGCAAGGAGCGTGTATGTATAGCTTAAGATGCAATTAACTACGCTCATCATGTCTTGGATTTCTTTTCCTTTCTCGCCTTACGACCTTTCAAAAGGAAATAGAAAGACTCGCTTTCAGCTGGAAATCTCCCACTTTCGTCTAGATTACATCCAGCTTTGTTTCCCTCCAGTCGCTGTGTGTTTTATGTGCATTATGAAAACACACAGCACACCACATAAATCTAGTTATTATGGCTAAGTTGAACTGGATTGAGCAAGACACATTGGTTCCCTTCTTAATGGAGAAAACTCCGCAGCGTTCTCTGAATCGTCAAAATATTTCTCCCAATGATTAGTCTCGGCGTCCACAAGACACGTGTGCATGAACACAACCACTCCACAGCTCAGAATTGAATTGAAAAAAAAAAGAAAACTGAAGAAATCAGCATAAAAATGAAAGCGAATGAAAAAGGATTTCTTTCATCTGAATGTGTTTCGTATGTAGAATATCAAAACAGAGATGCTGAATAAGAAAAACATTCTCGAGCATACGTTTCTGAGGTGAAGAAGGAACAGAAGGGTACACTGAGAATGAATCTATTGAAAATAAATAATAATCTGTTTTGAAAATTGTGTCGGAATACGAAATTTTTTTCTTCTTCGCCTCCGTTTCCTCGATTCATTCATTCACCTGGAGCAGGTGGAACGAAATTATACATGTCGAATGAGCGAGAACAACACGAGAAATAAAAGTTTTCTATTTCTCAACAAAACACGAAAAAAGATCCAAATTTAAAAATGGTAAACAAGAATGAACTCATCTCGTGTATCGTCAAGGTATAAAAATAATGAGAAATAAT